>JASSUY010006216.1:0-18107 GCA_032466535.1 Forpus xanthops | reverse complement strand
ATTAAACTATTATACCAAAGGCTCAGGTTCGTTTCTCACTGTGACAAGATGTGCTCAGCCATTGGTCGTGATCAGTATTCCACCTCCCCCATGTAACATCAGCCTGACACTACACTAAAGTAACAGAGCGGGCAAGATACACATCTGCATTTTAGATGAAGGTTTCTGAGACCTGTTAAGAGGAGACAATAGTACTTGAGCAATATTCTTCTGAAACTATGTTACTACAATATAACCCAAAATAATACATACACATTTTTATAATATAAGAAAACATAATTTATATTTATATAAAATGTGTCTGTGTGGTTGCATGCATTTGTTCTGTAATCTTTTACTGTTCATGCTGCATCACCAATCACTGCATGCAGGAAGCTGTTGTACTCCTATCCATGCCTTATCACATGGACAACACACTAAGCACTTCTACTCCTTAGATCACCAGTTTGCCTCACCTCTTCTACTCTGCACTGAAGCCATGGGAAAGCAAAACAGAAGAAACAACAAGAGAAGTTAGAAACACCCACAAACATACAAATGGGCTAAAGAAATCAGATACTGGGTTTACTGTTGGCATTTCATATATCAAGTAGAACTTAGTCATTTTGGACTTGTGAAGGACATTAACATCAAGCCTTCATGTGGTTTTAGTTAATACACACTTCTAATGCTTACTTAAAACTCTGGTCTAGAGGCAAACTTCCAAGCAACTTACAGAAATTTGGAGATGACAGATATTTTCTCCTGTTTAAACCTCCTTTGTGATCCAGGTTTTAGGTAAAGATTTTATACTGTTGAAAAAGAGTCTACAGAACAAACTGTTAAAAGTAACTGATAGTCATTATTGTACCAACCAGTGAAGTCTGTTCTATAAAAAATTGGCTGCTAATATAACTATAGTCTATGAACATTAAGCACAGCACTTTAGACAATTTTTTTTTATTCCCTAGGAGAGAGGTATGCTGCTCTGAGAAACTGAAATCAGCCACTTATCCAATTACAGCTAACTGATTACGGAAGTTTGTCTTGCTCTAGTTTGTGGAAGGCAGGCTACTTACTTATTTGATTTAAAGTTTCTTGGGGAATCCAGCTCATATCGACATCATTCTGATTTGATGTTCCCATTTCTACTTTCTGTACTGGTCTTTTCCTCTGAAAATTCAAGAAAGAAGTAAGATTTTTCTTTCCACAAAGTGTTGGTAGCACAAGTATTAGAAATAAAACATGTTATATTTAGTTACAACTATTTCACTAAGATATAAACTTAAGGCTAGTCAATGTATGAAGCTGACTTTGTAGCTTAGCTTTAACTATCTTTACCATTACCAATTTATTCACCTAAGCTTGGCATTACCCCTTTTAAGGACTTGCAATACTTATTCCGTACAAAGATATCAAGATTTCATGCGTGCCTGGGGAAGTTCACTATACTTGTTACAAAAAATGGCTGATGATTAATCAAACTGTGATGACCCGTTTCATTATACTTTCTCAGATTGGAACGATATTCTCACGTGTCACCTTGCAAAACAGATTTCGAAGCACAGTAATTACTCCGTATTTTTCCCAAGGGAAACTTCCAAAGTATCATAAACCAGACTGCAAAAAGACATAACCTATGCACTGAATGCAGATTGAGACTTCACCTTTCAATAGCTTTTACTTGCCAGACCACTTACACAAACAAACCTTTAGTTGTTATAGCATTATAAATGGAATCCATTAGGCCCTAATCAACACTACAGCAAAGCATAAATAAGAACTAAATGAAGGACTAGACTGGAGAAAACAGCTAAGTTTTACCCAGAATAAAGTAATAGATAGAAAAACAGAGCATGGGGAAAGTCCATCCACTGAAGTATTGAATGAATAGCTGCACACAATCAAAAGTCTGGCTCAGCCACTTCAGTGTGATGCCAGAGCAGACCCAAAGAGCATTAGATAAGCAATCTAAATGTCTCTAACTATGAACATCTTGTAATAACTCTCTGGTTTTCCCAGCCATCTATAAGGTCATAGCTCTAAATGTAAAGCTCCTGAAGTTTTACCTGTACCATGTACGTCAGAAGCAATTACTGAATTGCTTTCTTTCTGTATCAGTCATGTCTCGTATTAACAATTATATAGGCAAAACATACTACCCACCTTCCTAGATTCTAGTAACTGATGCAGGCCAACAATGACAAGTAGACCCAGTCCAGCGAGGAACATGTACATGAAGATCCTTAAAAAAAACAGTTTAAGAAACCATTAACTAAAAATCTTCAGTGAGAGAATAAGAGAGGCATAGAAACTAAGCCTAGCTTGGCCCCATGCCCACTTGATCTTTCCCAAGAACTTTCATACAGGACAGGTGGAGAAAAAAAAGTCTGAAATTGAAGTGCTATCAAATATTAAGTAATTATTTTAACTTTGATTTCAGAACTGCAATCCTAAATTCTGAATAACACAACACCTGAAAAATGCTGAATACACTGGGAAACTTATAGTTACTGAAATCTGGCAATTGCTAAGAACTCTTTTGCAGTATCATGTCTCGGGATGTTGGGTCAAAGGTAGTATTTGTTCGTGACAGCTTTAACCCCTTACAAAAGCCTTTAAAATCTTTGATATGCTTTTAGTACTCTCTTGCAAATCAGCTACTGTTAGGATACCAATTTACTGGCAGCAGAGCTTTAAAAGGCCTTGATTATGTCACTGTGTTCCACAGCCAGAATTCTAACTATGCAATCATTTTTAAGTCTGTGCATTTTGGTTTGAGTAATTGCACCTGAAATACAAGAGTTGAACATAAATTCTGTATTCCAGGCTCAAGCTCTGTAAGCCAAAGCAGATGTGTAAACTGCTCAATCACGTAGTACCAATTATGAAGATCCTAGTTACTAATATAGTCCTTAATTTGGGGAAAAAGTTTGTATTTTCAGTCCACTGTTGTACAAGTGAAATGTCTGCTACACCATCAGCAAAACATAGCAGACCTAACATTCAGTAAAATCAGGATATAAGAACTAGTCTCACTGGCACCAATAACCTCTTCTATCTGTATACCAAATAAACTTGAATCCCCAGCCTCCTTACGTTTCTCCATCCAGCCCATCTTCTTTTTCAATTATTGTTACAGTTTGATTGAAGACAGCATCTTGAAACACATTGCCCTATAAAAAAGATTCCACGTAACATTCTAAATATATTTCTTGAACACATACACAAATGCTTATACTTTTCCATGTTCTTGGAAAAACTCTAGCAAGTAGAAACTGCTGCACAAGGCTTAAGTTTATAAGCAGTGCAAGTCTGACTCAACAAATAAAAGTGCAAACTTTTTGGCACAAGACAAAGAACAGTCTTGGAATTAGCAAGAAAGTCAAATCTAGCCTTCAATATCTCATTTCTTATAATGTAAGATACTCCATAGGAAGGGGTTTTACTACAGCAAACAAAACACAAAGGTACAGAAGCCTGCAGTAAAAAGAATCCCCTATTTTAATCCTCATTTATGCTTTTGGATAGTGTTCCCCTAGGTTTCAACTACTAATCTTTTATTTTCTCAAAGTCAAGTTTGCTGATGGGATTCAAGTTGGTAATATACAGAACTAATAATATTCAGAACCAAGTGTCCATGGGGGGATGTTGTGAAATATGCAGACAGTTGCTTGCTGTGCTTGCGTATCTACCGATTTGCTTGAAAACCACAAGGCGGTCTCTTTCTGAAGAGTTAGCAACTTGATTAAGCAGTTCCTTCCTGACATTTCCACATCAACTAGAAAGATTAATTGCAGCATCAAGCTTACATTTACATCTCTGTAGTTGAGATTGATAACTAGTCCAAAAGGACGACCACCCATAGGCTCAGCAGGGATGAAAGAGTACTCAAACGTGGCTTGTCTCTGTGGTGGAACTACTGTATTCAGAGGGAGAGCTGTGAAGTTCTGGATATAAAACTGGTAGTCTTGAGGATACCGGAAAGAAGCATCGAGAGACTCAACAATGAAATCTTCTGTTCCCTTATTGGTGAAGCCCACCAGAAATTTTACGATGTTGTTCGCTGGGAAGTCTAAAACACAAAATATATTCAACCATTAGACACTTTACACACCAGACCTGCTCCTAAACAGCGTCTAAACTAGATGTTTCTTTTTTTTTCCTTTTTCAATTTTATGGGGTTATTTTTATGCATGGACTAATGCAGCCTAAGCAGCAGTGAAGAAGATGGTACATTAGCACAGGCCTCTTACCTTCACCTTTCACAAATAAGATGGTTGTATCAGCATTAGGTGAGGCTTTAGGTTCTCCTGACAAGTCTTCTTCCTCTTTTTCTTCTGTCTAAGACAAGAGACTTTTTTGAAAAAATCCTATAATGAGTAGTGAAGCAAAGACCACACTTGTTTCATGAGAATCCCATGTATCAAAGAATGCAACAAGGGCAAGCATTAGTATCGATTCCTGCTGTTCCTGGATTAGAACACAGTCTTTTCTCCCTTTAGGTTCAATTAGCATTGTTTTCAACACTTATCGTTCTATTTGTATTTGACACAGTGACTAATCAGAACTGCATTTAGCTGCATCAAAATGTTTATAATCAGAATGCAACAGTAATATCTCTGTTTGGGGGTGGAAGGAAAAGAACAAGCTAAGTCACCCTAAACAGCAGTATGGCCACTGGAACAACAGACATACCACGCAACAAGTGACAAGAGACTGGGAAAGCAGTAAGTGAAAACGGGCTGCAAAACCAGGTTTTCAGAATTAATATTGAGGTTAACTAAGTAGTAGGATTCTGTTGCTCCTTGAAAATCAGTACGAAGTAGGCCAGAATGATGTAGTTCTATACTCCGATGTCCTTCTCAGCTTACTGAGACACAGCTTAAGCTGGAAAACAAACCAAGGGGCTTCTAGAACCTGGTTCCCCCACTTGGTATTCTTTTGTGTGAACTGCAGCTTTAGTAGTCAGACACTGGGCTATCCCCAAGTGGTTTTCCACAAGCTAATTCAGGAAGAAAAGATAAATCCTTCTGAAACTTCAAACTGAACATGAGTTCAATTGGAGACTTGGAAACAGCTATGTGGAGATAATAATGTTATTTAACTCATATTTAAATATACCTAAAAATACCTAGCTTCAAGCACTTTTCATCTAATTCAGACTAATGAAGTAGCATTCAAGTACAACTACCAAGTCTGTTGGCTCATCTTCTTCAACTTCAGCTTCATCATCTTCATCTTCAACTACAGTATCTTCCACAGCTTCCTCATCTTCTGTGGCGTCTTGAGCTGCAACTAATAAACCTGAACCTACCAAAATGCAAATACAAGAATGCCTTATCAACGTCTCGTTAATCAACAGAAAACTGACATAATGCTGCTCTGGAGCACAGCTCCAAGACAAGTGAAATCTCACCATTCAATGCCTCTTTGCTTTTATGGAGCTGAGCCTCACATATTCAAACACTGGGTGGCTATGACTAATATAAACATTGGCAGACAAAGTTCTGCCTGTCTGCAGTTTAGAGCACATGCAGGCTAGGCTGAGAACTTTTAAAACATATAAAAATCTACACTTGTTTTAATAAGCCTAATGCTTTCTAAAAATGAAAGAACAGAAATTAATGGATGTTTGAGTTACACAAGCATGAAAAAGATTTAATTGCTACGAGTACATGTTTAAAATAAATATTTAATAACTTTTAAGGGGAATAAGAATCTTTGAGCAGGACACGTATATACAAGGACTTTAGGATTGCCAGTGAGAGCTAGAAGAAACAAATACAATCTCTGCTCTCAAGTGTCTTTAGAAGGTACACTCAAAGACTTTTGCTCGACCACGTGCAATACTCAACCTACGACTACCTACTGTAATTTTATTTGAAGACGTTTTAAATTTGGCAGTCTACAAATGAAGATTATTTTAAAACTATTTTTATTAAGACCCTTGTATCTGTACAGCATACAGGCAAGTAATAGGTATTCTTCAGAAGAAGCTGCGCTAGCACATTCTCTCTGCCCCCTAATTTACAGTCTTTCAATGGATGTCAGAAGGGCTGATGATGTGGCAATAGCGGGAAAGGAGAGCTGCTCGCTGTGGGAAGGAACTAACGCATAGGGTGGGCGTGCTGCAGCCCACTGGAAGAGCAAGGCGAGATGGCTGCGCTGCCGCCTCTCCAGATTTAGTAGCAGGGAGGCGATTTCCAGACCGTGAATCAGATAACACGACAGCGTAAACAGAGATTAGTACTCGTCCATTTGAAGGACGCTCGGGGGGCGAAGGAAGGAGAAGTGGGCAGGTAGGCTGGCAGCCCGCGCATTTGCTATCCTTTCACCGCAGAGAGCAGCACCGCCTGGGAGCGGCAGCCAAGACAGACACAAACCAGTTGACTGCATCCCTGAGTGGGCTTTAAGCGGGGCAGCCGCGCCCACGTGGCTTCCCGATGCCGATTTCACGGGTTGGCCCGAGCCCGGCGCCCAAAGCAATGTCAGCGCTCAGTCTGACACCGTGACTCGCGGTTCGCTGTGCCGGAGAAGCCCGCACACACGGCGGGGCACAGCCATGACTCTACACTGACACAACACGGCACGGGAGCCCCGGCCCGGCGACAGCCCCAGCGGTGGCCCACGTGCGCGGAGGAGGGATGACGCGCCACTGCCGTCCGCGAGCGGCAGCGATGAATGAGCAGCGCCCACCGCCGCCTCCTTCTCCTTCCGACCGGATCACGAAGGTGCCACGGGGCTCCCCAGGCCCTGTGGGAAAAGTCCCGGCTTCCTCTCCTCACCACCCCTTACACCGCCCAGGAGAGCTCAATGACCGCTCGCCTTCTCTTATCGGGTTGCTCCTCACCTGGTCCGCCGCGCGCGCCCCCGAGCAGCAGGGTGGCGGGAAAAGCAAGCAGGGCGATCAACAGCAGCCGCGACAGGCGCCTCATGGTGCTCGTAACGGCAGCAACAACACCTTCCCTACACCCAGCACTGACCGGCCGCCTGCCGCTGCGGGCGATCTAAATGGCGGCGTCGGTCGCCTCCATCCGGGCCCGCTCCTACCGCGCCCCCGCCCCGCCCCTCGGCGCCGCAGCGGACGTGGCTCCGTCGGGGAGGGAGGTAGGGTGATCACGTGATCTTAACACACGTCTCCCCTCCTTCGGCCCCTCCCCGCGCATGCGCCGCCGCTTCCGTTCCGAGTCGGGCTAAAAGGGGGCGGGCGGGCCGGCGACACTACTGTCACTCTCAGGTCGTGCGCATGCGTGGTGCGCCGCTGCTGCAATGGTTGTGTATGTGGGGAAAGACTGCTGTGTGTATGGGTCTAGGATGTAGGCACTGTTAGGGAAGACCTGGTGGTTAGTCCTCAGCACTTGGGAGGTCGTGCTCGGTCTGTGGAGTTCCCGCCGGAGAACCAATGTGGTCTCTCTGCGCCCGGGACATCCTCTGAGGCTGCCCGCCCGCAGCTTGGGTGCCTCTGTGGGGAGGGCTGCCAGTCGGGACTACCGCAGGTGGATGGCTAGGAGAGGGAGGGCACCTGGCAGGGTGAGAGGCTGCGCCTTCAGTTTAGGTTGTGTTTAGTGCAGGGTATGGCACTAAATATGTCTTTATTAGTGTGCTGCGAGGGGAGAAGAAAAATTGAGGGGACGAGGTGTAAGGGGTTTGTAGTTGGGTTTTTTTTCACAGTATGCTAACATTCCTCTGGAAGGAACAGGGGTACGTTACCGAAACAGAGGTGCTATTAACATCTCGCACTTCTGCGTTGCTTTAGAATAATTGGTTTTCAGTCATATATTTGATGGTTTAATTAGAAAAGTTTCCCGAAGTGCTTTAGGCAATGTATATTTAAGACGTTACCTCCATTTCAGTGGCTCATTTGTTAGACGGAAATGATTTTTTTGTTAGATTGAACCAAAAGAGGGTAGATTTAGATTAGATATTAGGGAGAAGTGCTTTACTGTGAGGGTGGTGAGGCATTAGCACAGGCTGCCCAAAGAAGTTGTGGCTGCTCCCTGGCAGTGCTCAGGGCCAGGCTGGATGGGGCTTTGAGCAAGCTGGTCTAGTGCAAGGTGTTTCTGCCCATGGCAGGAGGGATGGAACTAGGCAATCTTTAAGGCCCTTTCCACAAAAAATAAGGTGTTTTGAGATGGAAAGCTTTCCCAAATCCTACAATCAAGACATTGAGTAAAAAAAAAAAAAAAAAATAAAAAAAAATCAAACCAAAAGCCTGGGCCCCAAGGTTTTTCTTTTCTCCCACAGTTAATTCAGCAATTTGTATACAGTCTACAGTGAAACCTGAAATGAAAACTGGTTATTTCTGCATATGCAGCTTGTTCTAATGGCAATAATAAATGTAGTCTTGAGTCTTTTCTCTTTCATTTTCCACATTATTTTCATTCATTTGATTTTGAACCTGAAAATTACACCAAACAAAATCATCAAAATTTACCTTTCGAGCTAAGTTTTATCTTAATCATGTTTTTAATGTGCTGAAAGTAATAGCTGAAATGATGTTAAATACTGACAGAGAATGAAGCATGATTATGAAAGCTGGAGAGCACCCACTGCTACTGAGGAAAGCATTTTTAGTCAGGTAATACCCAGCCAATGGTATAATATTACCTTTCCTGCAAAGTTCTTCGAATTTGTTTATAATTTAATAATCTTTGGCCAAACATGTTTGGCTTAACCTAGTTGTAGTTTGGTTGGTTTGTGGTTTTTTACAGGCTTGGTTGTTTTTTTGGGGGGGAGTTGTTGTGGTTGGTTGATGATTTTGGGATTGTTTTGGGTTTTTTTGGGGGGAGTGGGCAGGCAGGCAAATATTTTTTCTTGGGGGAAGTGAAAGAACAGTAGGATGCTATAAAAGTTTTTCCATTTAGAAAAACTACAGAATCTAGAACACTGTGTTTTTTAAGCAGTGATTGTATGTGCTGCTTTTCTGTCTGGGTTAGCTGATCCTGGTGTTACCAGTTAACCTGTGTGGTGCTCAAACGTGAGTTTGTGTGTGGTGCGGTCACAGAAAGGTGTTAATTAAAAGTGTGTATGAAAATAATTGATATACCTTGCCTAGCTTTAGTAAAACACTGAGCCCGGACTGCAATATTAAAGCTGTGCCTTAAAGTCTGCTAGGCTGCAGTTCTTTTGTGCTAAGTACTCTACCTGTATTAAACAACTAACAATCTGAAAGACGCTATGAAAACTGAAGCAAGCTGCTTCTTACACAGGGTGTTCTGTCTATGTATTCACAGACTGAACAAAGTAAGTATAGGAAATGATGGCCATTATTGCAACTTTTAGATTTCATATCTCTTATGTTGATGGCACAGGAATTTGTGTGTGGTTTCAGTTATGTACAAGCATTGCATCCTTGCATTTTAAAATTTTTCAGTTAGAAATTACAGGTAAAAATGTTATTGGGGGGAAATGCCTTGAATTTTATAACATGTATGACAAAAAGGTGGAGCATTCTTCAAGTCAGTGGACTATAAATAAAGTTGACCTCCTGCTTCCAGTTTCTACTTTGAACTTTTTAAATGGTTCTCCTAGATGTGTGTACTTCTTCAAAGATAGCAGGAAAAGGCTAATAATTGTTTAAGTACATAAGGGAGAGATTATTTCTGCATTAATACTTGCTTTTGTTGAAGAAACTATGTGACTGCCTCTTCAGTATTTACTCCACAGCTTATGTATCTTACCTATATTGATAAAATGTTATTGTAAGTCATCTTAGTATGTGGCAGGTGAAATCCCTCTCATGGTGATGCATACACACCCAATCATGAACTGCTGAGCTCCAAATTGCGTAAGCGTGCAGTTATAGAATGGTTTGGGTTGGAAGGGACCTTAAAAATTATTTCGTTCCAACTCTCTTGCAGGCACTACGTTCCACTAGACCAAGTTGTTCAAAGCCCTGTCCAACCTGCCCTTGAACACTGCCAAGGATGGGGCATTTACTTCTTTGGGCAACCTGTTCCAGTGCCTCACCACCCTCACAGTAAAGAACTTCCTTATTATCTAACCTGACTTCGTTGTTTAAGTTTGAACCCGTTGTCCCATGTTCAATCGCTGCAATCCGTGACGAGCAGTCAATCTCCGGTATCCTTGTAAGCCCCCTCAGAGTAAACGATCACCGATATTTCCAGCGTAACCGCCTATGAACCTATGGCACAAAAGCCGGCTTCCGACTCAGAGGAGGGCTTTAAGGCTTCTGATGTCAGGCGTTCGCAGCCAATCCCCGTGCCGGAACCTGAGGAGCGGGTGGGTTGGTCTCGCCTCGCTTGCGAGCCCTCCTTCGCTCTCGATGCTTTCCGTCCCTCTGCCGGCGCCGTAGGGGAGACGCGGCGGTTGTCGGCGCCATCGCCATGGATTACCGGGCGCTAGCCATGAGCCAGGCAGTGCCTGGGCAGTTTGATGATGCGGAGTGCTCCGACGGGTAGGAGAAGGTGGTGGAGGGCTGGATGTTGGCCCCTTGAGGAGGAGGGACGAGGTCGAACGGGCCTGGCTGGGGTGTCCCGAGCGGTTCCCGCAGGCCCTTCCGGAGCCGCCGATGCGAGGGACGGTTCGGGTGCCTCTCTACCCAGGCGCGGCCTGCTAAAAGCGCCGAGCGGGGAGGGGAGAAGGCCCGGCGGAGGGAATGGGTATGTTCCCCGAGGCCTGGGAGCATGTGTAAGGGGAGGCTGCGTGCGC
The DNA here is from genome assembly GCA_032466535.1 of Forpus xanthops. Taxonomy (NCBI): domain Eukaryota; kingdom Metazoa; phylum Chordata; class Aves; order Psittaciformes; family Psittacidae; genus Forpus; species Forpus xanthops. The sequence continues at coordinate 7,454 of JASSUY010006216.1, read as the reverse complement.
CCTCTCAGCTTTCCTTCTCAGTTGCTTGTTATTTCTGCTTCACGTCTAAAATGGCCTGACCCAACTGCAGGCTTAGGGTAGTAGAGGCGATCTCACCTTGATGGTATTTGATTGTAACTGAACATGGGAAACCGTATAAGAGAACAGTGAGTTCCTGAGGACAGCAGATCAGTTTGATTCTCTTTGGAATTAAAGCTCACTTTCTGCTGGATTGAAAGCCTAGAGCTTTTTGTAATTAGCGGGGAGTGATTAAGGAATGGTCTTGTGTTAAGGGTGCAAGCTGTTTTCTTTCCAGCTTACAATTCATAATTAAATGTCACATCAGCAGAGTCTGCTGTATTTTTCTGGCAGAAAAAAAGTGATGTACTACAGACACAAAGGCACAAGTAAGTCAAAATGGTTAATTTCTCCCGCAGATACTTTTGTAGGTCAAACTGTTTTGTTTTGTTTTTTTTTTTTTTTTTTTTTTTATGTAGGATGTGCTGGTGTCCTGAATTATTAGCAGGTTGGCTGGCTGTCTCTGGTGAGCTTTTGTGTAAAACTTTGTCAGGTGGTTATCTACTGCAGCAGCAAGCAGAGTGGTTCATCTCTGATGAAGGAGGCAGATGGCCTGATCTAATGTGTTCATCTGATTGGAATCAGAGGGGTCAAGGCAGCACTGCTGTGGTGAACAAGATAATTTAAATGTAGTCCAGCCTTTAAAGACAGTGACATCCACATATATGCTTGCTTATAGACAGGTGAAGAGAGAAACATCTCATGGAAGGCTAACCTTGTGAAATCATCTCTTGAGATAAATGTATTGCAATTCTGATGACTGTAACAACCACTTGTACTTATACAAACATCTGTATTTGTTTAAAGTGAATTTACACAAGAAACAGAAATAGCTGAAGAAGGTGAGGTCGCTAACTGTCAGTCACGCATGTGGGAAGAAGTTAACACTGAGGAAGGAGATGGTGATGATGATGATGTTGAAGAGGAAGATGAAGACTGGGACTGGGATGATGAAGTGGGAAGACTCACAAAGCACCACAGTGGTGCTGGTGGATGCAATCCACAGGTACGTTAAAAGCTGGTTTGTGAGCATCATGGGTGTCCAATAGCAAATGGGACTAACCTGAAGGCATTGCTCTTCATTAGTATTGTGCTGAGCATAAATTCAAGCAGAAAATTTTAGCTTGAGAGAACACCATTCCTTTGATTCTTGTTCCTCTGCCATGTCCTGTGTAGCCAAAGCTCTGCTTGATTTTATTTTCTCAAACTATTGCCGGATTCTCCTTGTCACTGCAGTTTTCTTTCTGCTCCTTGCCTTCCTCAACTTTCTTTTCTTTGCTCAGGCTGATCTCTGCTGATTTTGCTTACCTTTTGATAATTATCCTCTGTGGTTTTCAGCATATTCCTCACCCTTTCTATTTAAATTTGAGGTCATACCTACCTGCTTGTCATTAGCTTTTTGTTTCTTCCTCTCGTTTTTCTCCTTGTTTCTGTCTGCTATTTCTCTTCCTGTTACAGAAAAAAATATTAAAGTGAAAGTCTTTCAGCTCAATTTCCAGATTAAAAAGAACTCTGAATTGGGTCACTTTTTTTAATTTTAACTGGTATGTCACCTGTATTTTCATTTCCTGAATTAAATAAAATCTGATTTTAATTTATTTACTTACCTTTTCTGGTTTTCTTTCTTTAGCTATATATGTAGGCATTTGAGCTGACTTTTCCAGTGATGTCTGTATTTAAAAGGGCTATTTAGGAAGGCAACTTACATACAGTCCTTTGTTTCAGGCAAATAGACAGACCCCTAGTTGCTATTCAGCAAAAATGTCTACGCCTACAGACAAGGCTTTAAGGAAATTTGAACATAAAATTAATTTAGGTGAGTACAATTGCATTATTGTCTTTATGAAAACAGGTACCTCTCAGAGATATTCTCAGACTAATTTAGCTTACTTTATACCAGAATTCACTGGAGTGAGTTAACAGTTGCCAAACAGATGAAAAAATTGGGTAAACTTTCTGTGATAAACGAAGAGGTTGCTGTCCTAGCCCATGTAATTTGGTGTTTACTGTGTGATGGAAATGGCAGTTCAGGTCAGCTTGTTAGGGTATTAGGGCTAGATGTGACTGGGGGCTTTTGACAGGGTAGTAAGCAGAGGTTGTGTTTTCTTCTATAATGAAGTGGTCCTAAAATGAAGGTTCAAGAGAGTGGTGCTGGTATATATACCAAAATACAGCAGCTTTTATACATTTAGCAATTAATCAAACACCATTTAAAATACATCATGGAGAAAGAATCCTGGAGGCTGTTACTTAAGAAATTGGATTTGATTGTGGTAAGAAAAAGGAATAAAAATTTAAGGGTGAAGTGTTATCCAAAGGGCATTCCTTCTGGATTGCATTGCATCTCCAGGTCTGTGGGACTCTGGCTCATCTGTGTAGACAGAGTGGCAAGCTAGGTTAACTTTGTTATGCAGCTAAGCTTCTGTGCTTGTTACAGAGAGCTTCACCTGTCTTTTAATATTGTCTTGTGGCATATTGACTGACAACAGACTTACAGGGGCAATTTTGAAACTTCTTTGTTGTTTTGATTTTTTTTTAATTTCTTCTTGTGTGTTTTTCAGATAAGTTAAATTTTGATGACTCTGTTATAAACAGAGTCACAGAAAAGTCTAGACAGAAGGAAGCAGACATGTGAGTATTACTCATGGTTCTATTTTCAATCAAATAATTTGAACCCAGAAGAGTAGTTCTTACTTCCTAGTAAGAACCTGAGTTTTGAATAAATTTAAGAAAAACAAAATCTGTGAGCAGTCTGCATTGCAGTTTGGTCTTAAATGTTTTGGTTTCCCAGTCAGTTGCCTGAATCATTCTGAAGTTTTGATTCTTTTGTTGCTGCTGCTGCTGATTGTATTGGTGTAGTAATATGGAAGTGATGGATGTCATTTTACTAGAAAAAGGCTACTTTATTATAGAATTGTGGAATAGTTAGGGTTGGAAAGCTGCTATCCTGTTTCTAAACAGAGGTCCTTAAGCAGTTGGGCTAAAAAGGTACTGGAAGCCTTTTCTGTTCCTTCATCAGTTCGTTCTGATGTGATTTGGTGAGGGAAAGGTGGTACTGAAAATTTATTTTTAAGCCTGCAGCTTACAGTCATAAGCTGTTGATACCGTTTTCTGCTGAATAAGCGTAATTCAGAGGAGACAAGAAGATACTATAAGTGAAGGGCACTAATGTTTATGTATTTCTTCCCCTACTGCCACTCACCTGCAGGAGAAACCTTTGCTTTTGTGTGAACTGACAGGCTTACTTCTGTAGGTTGTGATCTTATCTGTGATAGAGAACGTCATGTTTTACTCTAAAGTACTGAGTCCATATGTGAGTTTGTATAATTTTATTTTCACTTTTGGTAGGTATCGTGTCAAAGACAAGTCAGACAGAGCAACAGTAGAACAGGTAAGTTCCTAAGTCATCAAATTTATCTTTTGACTGGAACAAATAATGTGGAATTGTGGAATCAATGGTAAAACAGTGTTGAGGTTTAACCCCAGCTGGCAATGAAGTAGGCACAGCTGCTTGTTCACTCCTTCTCCACCTCCTTAATGGAATGGAGAGAAGAATGGGAAAAGATAAAACCTGTGTGTTAAGAAGAGTTTAATAATTGAAATTAAATTAATTATAATAGAAATAATAGGAATAAAGAGAGGAAGAGGAATAAAATTTGGGAAGCAGAAGTGATGCACAATACGACTGCTCATCACCTGCTACCCAGCTTTTCCCTGAACAGTGGTCAGTGGCTGCCAGACAGATTCCCCAATTTAGGTACTGAGCAGGATGATCTCTGATATGGAATGTGCCTTTGGCTTGTTCAGGTCAGGTGTCCTGGCTGTGCTCCCTCCTGGCATCTTGTGCCCCTCCTCACTGGCAGAGCATGGGAAAATGAGAAGTCCTTTATTTAAAGTAGGTGCTACTTGTTGACAACTAAAACATTGGTGTGTTATCAACATTATTCTCACACTAAATCCAAAACACAGTCCTGTACCAGCTACTATGAAAAAATTATCTCTATCCCAGCTGAAACATGTTATCCTGGACAGACCTGTTTCCTCTTTTTTTTTGTCTGAAGGTTGTGCTTGCTTCCATAAACATTTTTAGCTTATTTGTTTTGCAAGGCAGAATTCCATCTTAAACTCGTACTAAATTCCAAGGAGCAATAAATAGATGCTGGGTCTGGCTTTTTTCTTCTTTAGCAAGACTGAAATATTACTGGCTGAAGGCCAGAAAGCTGCTGTATTTCAGTTATGATAGCTGTGTATCAAGAGAAAACTTACTTTAACGCATTGAATGCAAGTGTGGGTGGGAAATCGTTCTGTCACTTCTAGAGGTAGCTCAAGGACATACACTTAGTTTAAAAAAGAGAAAAGTGATACTCAAAGAGAAAGTATCATTCTAGGATCATGGGAAAATTCAGAGTGGTTGCTGTCTGAATTATCATTTGATCCTTAAGAATAGTCTGATGCTATGGGTCCTTTCATATGATGCTAAGTCTGGACTGAATTATTAGGTTTTCTCCTCTTCAAAGACATCCATTGTGCTGACTAAACTATATTAAATTTGAGGTATTAGATCCAAGGACCCGGATGATTCTGTTCAAGATGCTAACTAGAGGTGTCATCTCAGAAATCAATGGCTGCATCAGCACAGGAAAAGAAGTAAGTTTTATTACAAATGATGTAATAGTAAGCTAAGTAGAAGCTTATGCTGCTCAGATGATGAAAGATGAAATAGTTGGGTTTAGCATTATTTATTTCTCTGTGTTGCTTGATTATTATGTTAAGATAAAATGCAATTTATATTGTAGAAAACAAATTTCCCCAAATATGAAACGTATCTCAGAATACTTAAATGTTAACTTATATTTGTGGATATTGTTAACTGTATACTGCATCTGAAATTTTTGGACGGTTATGTGTAAGTGTATACATGCTATTAAACAGTGCATGAAAAAAACATACAAAGCCAAGTAATTCTTTCTGCACGAGAGACTCTCTTACATGCAGATCAGACCAGATTCACATGTCAGCAGACATGGTAGTATCTAAATGGTGTAATAAAATTCTGTTTAAAATGCTGTTAAGTCTTCATTGCTTTTACAAAATGAGCATGTTTGTGTGCTGCTATTATCAAGTAATATTGCAGATAATTGAAGCCAGAAAACAAGTTTCCAAGTAAATTAATAAATCAGTCTTAGAATGCTTAGTCACCTGGGCTGATCTGCTTTTCTCTCAAGTCTGTGGATGCTGATTAAAGGCATACTTCCACCCTGTGTAGAGGTGTCAACATGAGGTATTTGGGCTATGCTTTAGAGCCAAAGTAGTGCACAGACTCAAATGAAACCTTTACAGAAGAGCTTGTTTCAGTCTCCAAAATGTGAATGAGGTGGAGTTTTCTTGTGCATTGCTGTTTTTGTCCCATATGCATTTTTACACCCCTACCCAATCTCATGTACTTTCTGTAAGCTGCCTCTGGTAGAAAGACTGATTGCCCTTGTGCTCTTAGCTGGGTGCTATGTAGAGGCTGGGGTGAGATCAGATTATTTTATCAGATCTTTCCCAGGTGTTGGAAAGAGAAAAGGAGAGGTTATGCTGGTTTAAAGAGTTTTTATTTAATGTTATTTCTTACCTTTATAATCTAATAGGCAAATGTGTATCATGCCAGTACTGCAAGCGGGGAGAACAGAGCAATAAAGATTTACAAAACATCTATCCTAATGTTTAAAGATCGGGATAAGTATGTGAGTGGTGAATTCAGGTGAGTTGATTCCTGTCTGGTTTTACAGGGAAAAAGGCATTGTTTGAAAGGTGGTAGAGTCACTGGTGCTAATACTGCATTGTTTGGCTAAGAGTCCCTGTTGTCTTTTACTTCTTTATTTAAAGATTTCGTCATGGATATTGTAAAGGCAACCCAAGAAAAATGGTGAAGACATGGGCTGAAAAAGAAATGAGGAATTTAATAAGGTGATTATTCCAGTTTTTATTTCAGCATGAAAAGGTATCTGAAACTTTTTAAGTTTATAGGAGGCACTCTCCTATTGCTAGATTGTGGCTACCTCTACCTTCCAGGATCTACCTCTGCCTTCAGTCATCTGTGGAGTATCTACCTTCTAGGGTCTCTGGAGTATTCATGAAGTGTCTTAATCTTCCCTGTGAGAGAGAAAAGAAAGAGGAGGGAGGAGTAAAGATAGACCTTTGCCTTGCTCTAAGCTTTTCAGTGTCTGAACTCCCAGTCTGACATGACTAAAAAGTGAGGAAAAGCTAGAAATAACTGCTGCTGAGAAGCAACATGCTGCATGATATGGGTTAATCTAGGATTAACCTGAACTGTGTAAAGATTCTTTGTCTGACACAAGCGTGCTTAGAGAAGGGTCAGAGCCAGAATGGTTGTGGCTTTTTTTCATTTCCTAGTTATTCTTAACAAATGAGAGTTGCCTGAGTAGAGAAGCTCTTACTGTATGATGTTTAAAGCAAAAGAGTTCCTATAGGCACAACACAAAGCTGAGGAACAAATCCTAATTTAGACCCTACTGTGCTTCTTGCTATTGGTCTGACCCATCCCAGGCTCCTCCTCCCATCTCTCAAACTTAGCATCATCAACAATTTCTGTTTTTAATTCTTGTGTGTAATACCCACTGTAGAAAGTGCAGGAGGAAGTGTGGTCATCAACAGTATCTTGGGGATTCAGTGGCCTGGTAGTATTTCCAGGTCCTGTTTTTTGGATGAGATGCTGTTTTAGAGGGAATGTGTCCACACTTCTTGCTTGCTACTGGAATGCTAGTAATTAGTTTCTGTGAGGCTGTAGAAGAGCCATTGCTCATATGATTGTGAGTGTGCTTTCTATATGGTCTGCACAACAGAAACCTGTTATAGCTATGAAGTGAGGGTCTAGAAGAGCACTCTGTGCTGTGTAGGTTGAGTTAGTAGAATGAAGCATAAAAGTGAGGAAGGGAATACAGGAACGTGATGACAACAGCTGTACTGTACAAATTATAGCTGTGGTGTTGTCTTTTATGTAGCTGTTAATCTATTATGTAATTTCTATACATTTGCAGTTATGAAAATGGATGCTAACATCACTAAGCCATGGAAATATTGTAGGATTAAATGCAAGGGTGGTAAACATACAGCATCTCTTTAGCACCATTAATTCATGCTTTGTTTTGCTTAGTATATTAATCTTTTGAGGTTTGGAACACAGTGTAAGGGAAATCTTGAAAACCTGGATTTTATGTCTTAGAATAACTTAACTTTGAAGGGCTTTACACTTAGTGTATAGCCCACAATGAAACTGCTATTCAGTTCCCTTATTTGCTTTATCAGGTATTGTCGTAGTTTGAGGCCCCTCAAACAGTTCTGTGCACCCCCCCCCCCCCTCTTTCTTCCCCAGTCCCGGGGAAATGGGAAGG
>JASSUY010006214.1:0-21217 GCA_032466535.1 Forpus xanthops | reverse complement strand
TCAGAAAGTCCTTGGCCAGCCTAAACACTCCAAGCCATAACTATAAACACTGGTGTTATCAGCACTGTTCCCAAGCCCAAAATCCAAAACACAGTGCTCACCAGCTACTGCTTAAAAAAAAAAAAAATGACTGCTGCTGCTGAACCCATGACAGCAGGGGGTCCTGCAGGAAGCAAAACAACTTTGATTCCCTGTGAAGGCAATGGCAACAGCATTTGTGCTGTGATTCTGTAAAATCAAGTAAGGTAAGAGTTAGAGCTACAGCACCAGTGTAGGGTAGATAATTTAACCTTCTCTGAAAGGAAATAAATCATTAGCATAAAAAAAAAAGCTATACACTTCATCTGTTTCCGAGGTACATTTGATGGTGCCCTACAAAAACCCTTGAGTGAAAGTTCAAGTTTAAGCAACAGAGACATCTGAATCAAGCAGGAGAATATGCAGTGCTAAAAAACAATGAGGAGGAAAAAAGCTGGTCCAGCCATTTTGTTCCATTATTAATGCAGACTCTTCTACATTGCCTGCTACAGGTATGATGTGCCAGTCTAAAACAGTTGTGTACCTAGCCAGCTGGTCTGCTGGCCTAGAGTTTGTTGGATGACACTGCTTAATTGTCATTAGCTTATACTAAGGAGGAAAAAGTTAGGGACTTGTATGTTAGTAAGATATATATGCTAGTGTATCTTTGTGTGCAAAGATTAAACTGTCAGCAGGGACTTGATGATACAGTGGAACAGTTGTTTTCTGTTATTTTAAGTGTTTTCAGAGGTGCACAGGCGGGTTTACCTAAGGAAGATAAATCTCATTATGTTTTATTTGGTTCAGATAGCTATGACAAACTCCTGGGTTTGTTTTTACTCTCTGTCTCCATATGTGGAGTTTGGTTTTGGTTTTATGTTGGTTTTTTTTTTGGGGGGGGGCGTAGAGGGAGTTCTCTGCCCCCCCTCACCGAGGTTTTCCAGATTTTCTAGAAAAAAACTGTTTCTGTTAAAAAAAGCCTTTGAAAGGCAATCACTTCACTTAGAATTGGCTCATCTTTTCCACAGTGCTACAGCAAATACAAGATGAGAGAAACTCTATCTTTTGTTTCAAAAGTGCCCCATTCACTATGAAGGGAGAAGAGATAACCAAAACTTGCAGAAAAAGAAGTATGGCTTTATTGCTGATTCATAACACTCGGGGCAAGTGAGAGCCAAGGGGTTTCTGCTGAAGCCAGTAAAGAAATCACTTGCCAAGTGATGTTGGCTCATTTTGTGTTCAGGCTGCAAAGAACAGGTGCCTCTGGAAAGGTGCACAGTGTCCTTTATTTGACCCTTTCTTGATGTTACAGAAATCTGTTTAGTTTTCCTTTATCTTTGAACTGCTGCTTGCAGTTAAAAGTCAAAAGAAAAAAATAAGGAAGTGAATTAAAAAAAGAAAAATCAAAGAAAGGCTGAATGGAACCTAATTTCATTTCTTCAGCTTTTTGGTTTATTTTGAGTTTCTAAAAATGATGACTCCTTTTCAGGATGAGTCCTTGTGATATTATTATATTCCTGTTGGTAGTACAGGAGGAAGTGTCCTTTTTAATAGGACAATCTGTTTTTGCTGGAAAAGGTCATAGGCAGAACTGTATATGAATGACAGAAGAGGGGGAAAAAATAAGAAAGTAAAATGGCAGATTTTCTTAAGATTTTTATTCCCTCCCCCCCCTCGTTTACTCACTGTAGCTTGAAAGAATGCAGCATTTTGACAGGAGCTAATTTGCATTTTTTTTTTTCTCTGAATTCTGGTTTCAAATCAATTTTCCCTGCATCATCCCTTACAATGAAATGAAATAAATCTCAAGCAAATTTTACTATGTGCAGCCACTAGGTCTGCTCTCTGATTTTGTGGGTTTTGGAAAAATGACTCCAAAAATTAGCATAAAGTAGAAATACCAGTATATACCAGAATGATCCATGTCAAGAACTTTCAGTAAGGCTTTGTTGGTTTCTGCTCCGGGATCTTCAGCTCCTAGTTGGAGTCATGGATTTGTTGTATAGCCACAACCTGTAAATGCTAAAGATTTTTCAAGTAAGATTTTTTAAATAGAGAAAAATATAAACACACTGGAAAAACTAGACTGCAGCCTAAATAAACCTTTATGTTCTGTAGACAAAAGCTGAAGTTGCATACATAGCCAAAAAAAAAAAGGCTAGGCTTGGAGTACACAATTTTTCTTCCAAAAGAAATCATTAAATAGAAAAGACTATTGTACTTCCTATCCATTTAGTAAGATAACATAAAAACTTTATGGTAATTTGTTCCTTTTAATACCCTTTAGCATGTTGTATTAGTTAAAACTTTACTGTTATTAACTTTAATTATTTATTTTGTTGAAGTTACTTATGAAAGCAGACATTTTAGGAAGTTTGATCTTTTGCTTAGAAACAGATGCTAGGTAATGGTAAATCAAACTCTACATAAAGCTACATGAAAATGGTTCCAGTTTGTTTGGCTTTGTATTTTACAGGTGTTATTTAGTGCTTTGTCATGGCAATCTTGATAATATCTCAGCTAGATTTCATTGTCACATTTCTTGCTTTGTGTGGGTCTGCGGATGAGCACCACTGGTTAATGACTAAAGCAACATAACATTAATTAAGAAAGTAATTCTTTCTCCTAGCTGCACAGTTGACTTTCCCAGTGATATCTGGAGAATTGTTTAGTCTCTGTGTGCTTTAGTTTACTTTTTGTTGCTTTCTGGACACTTCCTATATATGTGACAAAAAGTGAGAGAAGGAAGTCCTGAACCAAAGGACTCTGACATTCAGTAGAAGCAGAAATGAGAGATTGTGGTTCTGGTTTCTGAATATTGTAACAGTTTAGTTTTCATCCCAATGTGGGACCGGAAAAAAAAACAAAACAGAAAATCAGAAATTGCTTAAAAAAACAAGTGTGTGTGAGAAAGCTATTGTTGCCCAAACAACACCAAAGTGGCATTTCACATAATAAAAGATTTTATGCAAAGACATCTAAAATCAGATTATAATAATACTTGAATGGAAAGACCCATACAGGTGTTTGTCAGAAAATAAGAATTATTTCCATTACCCCTGTTGCTGTTATATCTTGCCTTAACCAGTCAGCCTTTGGAAGCAATGATATCTTTCTGAAGTGAACTGAAAATATAGGATTGACATTCCAGATGAATATTTTCTCACATTTTTTTTAGAGAGCAGCCTTCTATAGTGGGGATCATTAGCAGAGATCCTCTAATCTCAGATAGTTGAGGGTTTGTTTATAAACTGAAACATGAAGGCTTATGAGATAGCTTACATAATTGTGAATGGCCTTCATGCTAGTCATATAAGAAGTGAATTTTCTCTTGAATAAATAGGCACCAACTGATTGGAATTGTATAAGTATTTAAAAAAATAAGCCAATTCTTGCAGAAAATTGAATGCTAAGTTTGAAATGTCATCTTGAAATTCACACTACTGTGATCTGACTGATAAAATTTTCTGAGGTTTTTTTTTGGTTGTATCTTTTTATGGTGTCTTGCCCAGCAAATACATATGTATGCCATCTGCTGTATTTTGTATGTGCAATCAATTTCTGGAAGACTGTATACACAAGGGGGCATTTTCTCACCTTATAAATATTTGGGTAACAAAATAATGAGGTGTCCATGTGAGTGGACTGTAGATATCAGCCCTTAGATTAAATTATACCTGCCTGCATCAGAATAGCATAAAGGCAATGGCAATAGTTTGGGCAGTGGTACTGTGTGTGTCTTGACCTCTCTGTTTGTACAAAAATTAGTTTCAGTTTGTTCTTACATTTGGATCTGAGCTTTTTGAACACTTGCCCACTGATTCTGAGTTTTGGGATGATGTCTGGAGGGATTGCAGACCTCTGCAGTATTGCTCTTCCTTACTCTTGCTCACCAGAAATGCAAATTGCCCCAGGATGTTCATTAGCTTTTATGTGAAGTAATAGATTTTAAAGACATTTGATTTTTGTAGTATTTTATATGTATTTTTATGTATGCCATTAAAAGCTGAGGAGTAAAGATATTCAGAACCAGATGAATACTGGTCCTGCCTGGTGGACCACCAGCTCAGTGCCACAAAGCAGAGGTGCCTCAGTGTTTCCTGAGAGTGCTTTTGGTACAGTTAGACCTTATTATCAATTGGGGACTTGAACAGCTGTACTTAGATTTTACTGCTTTTGAGCAGAAAATTTTCTTTAGGCTCCACATTAACAGTTTTCATCACGGTGGTAGGATATGTAGGATATTGCTGTCAGCAGGGAGCATGTATTCAGTTAGCTTTCAGTTTGACTTCCACAGTCTAAAGATTCATTAATGCTTATCCCCCTTGGATATCATTCTCTAATAGTTTAACACTACCCAGAATGGCTTTCATTCCCTGTGCCGTGCTTCCTGGGATTGTCGCTCACTGCTTCAGTTCCTTTATAGGCTTTTTTCAGCATGCCCCAGTTCTGGTTGCATGGGTTTCCATCTCATCAACTTTCCTTAATAGCTGCTCATATTTGTTACCCAGTCCAGCTCAGCAAACATTGGATGGGTTTTCACTGTTTTTTCCCACAAGTCAGTGCTTGTTGAGGCTGTGGGCTGAGGATTCTGCAGAAATACACTGCTTTTGGTTAGAGATGACCGCTCAGCAGGCCAGCTGCACAGGATACACCAGTTGGTGTGTAGGGGAAAAGATCCTGCTACTATTTTGATGATTTTAAAGTTTCCAGTTTTCTTGTCACTCACCAGAAATTTGCTTTGTATTGCTTTTGTGCTGTTAATACAGCAGCCATAGTCACTTGGATAGCCACTGAAGTGCAACCACTTCTGCTGACAATCCCCTGCATTTCCCTTTAAATTACCATCCTCCTCCTGTGATTTAATCGCTGCTATCAGACTTTTATATGAAGACTGGTACAAACTAAGATTTTTTTATTCCACCCTGTGGGATTATTCTGGAAGAAAACCAGTGTTTGTGAGATGTGAATCATTGACTCCTGAGATGCCTTTTAAACAGCTGTGCTCCAGGGGTCTCAGTTCTCAGCTTTTTGGTGTTAATGTTAAACTGCAACAACTTTCTTGAAATGAATAGAGCAATTCTGGATTACCAAAAGTGTCATTGGGACCAAGTTATTCTTCACTTGATTCAGCACTATTATTCATGAATATTTATATTAAGACCAAAGTCAGTCCTTTTTATCCTTATAAAAAGTTTGGGAAATTCATAGACGGGTATAATCTGTGCCCTTCATTTAGGCTCTGATGAAAGACAAAAGAATTCACCTTATACTAGTTCTTCTGGATCTGTTCCAGAAAGATGTGATTGTATTTTTTTTTTTCCTTTGGGCTGTGATATTGCAGTTGGTCAGATTCTGCCCTGGTTTGTGGTAGCTCTGTCATTTCTCTTGACATAAAAAAGACCAAACCAAAACCAAAGGCTTCTATTTAATTAAAAAAATAAAGTGCAATTATAAAAAAAAAACCCAAACCCATACAATTAACATGTAACTAAGAAAAGCTTTCCTATGTTGTACACCTCAGTAATGTTTGTTACATTATTTGTTACATCATTCCCAAATCACTATTTTGCCTTACAGTGCCCTGTCAAAAGTAAATTTTCTTCTTGGAAAAAAACAAATTTGCTCAATAGTAGTCTTCCATTTTGAAAAACACAATTATGAAATATAGGTGCTTTTGGTCTTGATTTTCATTAACTTGCAAGAAGAGCATGAGGAAAAATAAAATAATTCAACTTCAGTTTCACCAGTCTTTATTTGTATTTTGTGCCAACTCCTTGTGCACTCCGAGCTTACTTGCTGGGGTGTGAGAAGCAGAAAAGGCCTTGTTTCTGTGTAAGCACTGCCCAGCAACAGCTAAAGCACCCTGTGTTATCAGCACTCTTTCCAGCACAAATCCAAAACATTGCTCCATGTTAGGCACTGTGAAGAAAATTAAACAAAACCAGCTCAAGTTTGATATGAATGTTTTTCACTATCTTTTGGTGCTTGCTCTGGGTCCAATCTAGACAGACTTCTTTTTAATCTCTTTTTATGGCATTTCATTCTGGCATGCTCCTTGTTCTGTGTTGGGACCTCATACTCCCAATATGCTAAGTTTTGCTCTCTGGGTGCTGCCTCCGTTTGCCAATGAATGCTCCCTTGCCACTGCCATACCCCAGTTTGGTTAAGAGGGGACACTCTCTCTGCAGTGAGCTCTGTCAGGAAGGAAAACAGCAGAGAGAGGGCCACCAAACCCCCAGATCCAAGTTATCTATTTAAAATAGATGCAAACATGAAAATGGTGGGATTAATGCATTCATATAGTGCCAGAGTCATTAAAATAAGAAAATGTGCAATTTATTATCTTCCATAGCTTCGATATCTGGATAAAAGACACTGTATTTTAATGGCATTTATTTTATCAAGAAATAGGACGACAAAATAGGAGCATATTTCAACATTTTCAAGGCAATTAATATACCTTTTTTATACTTTAGAACTGAAAATGTCAAGTATGATTCTGGAAGCTTCTCCCTTGTTTGTGCTGTGGATCGATACTTTCATGTGAATAGTTGTATGTAGAAAAAGACTTCTTAAAACACTTAGAATGTTGTGCACAGGATTATCATCTGCACAAGTTCAGGATCTTCTTTTAAAAGAAAATGTGTGTTTAATGACCGAAAAATGCACTATTTGTGAAATCTAAACTAAGAGAGGAAGAGTGTGGAGATGATTTGCAAGAGGAAAAACAAGATTGTTTATCTTACTGTTTATATTGATTGTTTATATTACTGTTACAGCCAGTTTCTAATAGCATATTCAGGTAAATTTTTTTCAGAAGTTTGACAGTAGGAGTTTGACAAAGCAGCTATCTCAGCTTTGTTCAAATTCTGGATTATTGCTTTTGGGAATGATGTTAGTAAGATTATGGAATTAAATGTACTTGTTTCCAGATCAAAGTTTTTCTCCTATTTTTTTCAATATTCAAAATACATTATTGTTAGAACTAAAGAAAAGCTGAGAAATTATTTGCAACTTATCAGGCATAGTCAAGTATTGGGATTCCAGGAGATTAGAATTTTTTTTTTTTTTTGAAATTTCTTCTAGATTTGCAAATTACTTCTGTAGAAAACACAAATTTAGGGAAGATAAAGTGGATAATTTTGGCCATTTTGGAATGAAATGTCCAAGATATTTCAAAATCACTTTTTCATTGTCAAAATGTAACTTAAGAGCCTGAATATGAAACTATATAGTTGGGTTTGGACTGGACAAAGCATTTAGTTGAAATACATATGGAAGAAATGTGTTTCTTGTTAAAAGATAAACCAACGAACCAACCAAAACCAAAAAAGAACCAAACACTCCTCCTTTTGTTTCCTTCTTACCAAAATTCACAGCTATTTATTTCATTCTTATTAATTCTTTTAAAAAATACTTCTTTAAGCAAATGCTAGAAGCAGATAAGTGGCATCCACTAGATGCATGGACCAGTTGCAAGTCCTAGACAGCTTGTTAAACTGTAGCCTGACATTCCTGTTATTTGTCTCCTAATAAATCTAAGTGAGGGTAATAACGTCCAATGCTATAGCTGCACATCAGTAAATCGTAATTGGTTTAGTTTTTATGATTTATCTGTTACGAAAAATATTGCATGAAATTTTGAATGAGCTCTTATTTATAAGTAAACTCCTATTAAATAGTCTATGGCCACGTGACTGTGCAGCAGTGGTATCTTACCACTTCTAACGCTGAAGGAGATATTGGCAATGATAGTCTGAGTTTGTGCTTCTCTATGTTTTGGAAATTGGTGAACATCTATGCACATCTGCATCAGCAGCTTCCTCACAAGTGATAAATGCCTAACACTTATTTCCTGCTGCAAAAATGACGACAGGTAATCTGCCTTTCTGTGGTGTTCACTGTTACGATAATAATGTAAAGTATTCCCAGATTAAATATAAAATAAACTATGCTACTGCTGGCTTACTTAGTGTAAAAAATGTTTCCTGTTGCACTGCATTTAGGAGTGGTAAGATCTCGCTAACACTGCTTATGGTAAAACTTTTCCTCCAGCAGTATAAAAAAGGAGTGAGCAGAGTAGATTTGTTAAAGAATAGATTAACAATTTTAGGAATTGATTCCCAGGTTGGTATCCTAAAGAGAACAAAGGCAGGTACCTAAGCTATGGAGAGGTAAGAATTCTTAAGCACTTATATGGTTAGTATTTCCTAGTAGCTAGTTCTAGTTGACTGCCTGCCCTCTACGCACTTACTTTGGATGATCATCTTGCATATACTGTAATAGACTCTTAACCCCAGATATCAGGGTTTTTTCAGTCACTAGCAAGAGCTATCCCAAATCTCTCACTAGGACTAGTCCATATGCAGAGAAAAATATCTATCTCCCCATAACGTGTACAATGCATGCGTATTTTCTCTGTCTCTGACTTGCATGCTCACAAACAAATAAAATTTTAATTATATATCTGTATCAGGAATCAAATCAAAATGCTAGCTACTAAACCACAGACAATAACAATAATCCCCCGTGCTCCTCAGTTCCTAGTCCCTGGTGAACAATTGGGCCATTTATTACTCTGCTAGTCTAAACAATTGTACCATAATAGCTGAAGTGATACATTGCCACATAACTCAAGGTGCTTGTTTTTTCTAGTCTCTTCAAGGCATTCAGCTCAAGGTGATGTAAAAAAAATTCTAGCTGGACTACAAAAATATGAAAAATGCAAGAGAACTTACTGTGTGCTCTGTGAGGTGCTGATCATAAATTAGACTTTACAGTATTGTGTGGTAAAAAATAGCCATTAACTGTGAAAGCAGTTAGTGAACAGGAAGCTTGGCCAAAATTTACCTTTTTTGTGTGTGTGTTTTTTTTCTTTTTTTCTTTTTTTTTTTTTCTTTTTTTTTTTTTTTTTTTTTTTGTTGTTTTTTTTTTTTTTTTTTTTGTTTGGTTTTTTGTTTTTTTTTTTGTTTTGGTTGGTTGTTTGGTTGTTTTTTTTTTTTAATGTACACCTGGTATAGGTGTCCTGGTTTAAGCCCAGCTGGCAACCCAGAAACCATGCAGCCATTAGTTCCCCCCCCATCCTTCCTCGCTCCACTCCTGGAGGGATGGGAAGGAGAATTGAAAGAATGTAACGCCCACTGGTAGAGATAAGAATGGTCCAGTAACTAAGGTATAACAAACCAATACTAGGGATAGGCTGGAGAGTATGGAACTCAGTCTGGGGACAGGTGAGCAGTCAACAGAGTTTGTAGGTCAGGGTTAAAGGGAGAACAGCGATGGGAGACATTATTGTGGGGATCTGTTACAGACCGCCTGACCAAGAGGACTTGATGGATGAAGCACTCTATAGACAGATAGGAACAGCTTCACACTCACAGGCCCTTGTTCTCATGGGGAACTTCAACCACCCTGATATCTGTGGGAGGGACAAGTATGACCCAGCACAAGCAATCCAGGAAGTTCCTCGGTTGTGTGGAAGACAACTTCGTTCTGCAAGGATTACAGGAGCTGAAAAGGAGAGGTGCCATGCTTGACCTTGTCCTCACCAACAAGGAAGGGCTGGCTGGAAATGTGATGCTCCAGGGCAGCCTTGATTGCAGTGATTGTGAGATGGTTGAATTCGAGAACCTCAGGACAGTGAGAAGAGGATGCAGCAAGCTCACTGCCCTGGACTTCAAGAGAGCAGACTTTGGCTTCTTCAGGGACCTCCTTAGTAAGTTTCCATGGGATATAGCCCTAGAGGGCAGGGGGGAGCCCAAGACTGTTGGTTGGAACTCAAGGATCACCTCCTGCAAGCTCAGGAGCTATACATCCTTACTGGAAGGAAGTGCTGCAGGAGGGCCGGGAGACATCCTTGGATGGATAAGGAGCTACTGAGGAAAACTTGAAGGAAAAAAGAGACTTATAAAAGGTGGAAGCAAGGATAGGCAGCCTGGGAAGAATACAGGGATGTTGTCCAGGAAACTAGGGACCAGGTTAGGAAAGCTAAGGCCCACTTAGAATTAAACTTGGGTAGGGATGTTAAGGATAACAGGAAGGGATTCTATAGGTACACTGCAAGTAAAAGACAGGCTAGGGACAACACAGGCCCTCTTCGGAAGCTATCAGGAGAACTGGCTACCCTGGATTTAGAGAAGGCTGAGGTTCTTAATGACTTCTTTGCCTCAATCTTCACTGGAAAATGCTCTGACCATACCATACAAGTCTTGGAAGGTAGACACAGGACTGTGAGAATGAAGACCTTGGGCCCACTGTAGGAGACGATCTGGTTCAAGAGTGTCTTAGGAACCTGAACGTATACAGGTCTATGGGATCTGAGGAAATCCACCTGCGGGTCCTGGAGGAGCTGGGAGGTGAAGTTGCTAAGCCACTGTCCATCATATTTGAAAAAATCTTGGCAGTCAGGTGAAGTTCCCAACAACTGCAAAAAGGGAAATATAACCTCCATTTTCAAGAAGGGGAAAATGATGAGGTGGGAAACTAGAGACTAGTCAGCCCCACCTCTGTGCCTGGCAAAGTCTTAGAGCAAATTCTCCTGGAAGGCATGCTGAGCCACATGAAAAACAACAAGGTGCTTGGTGACAGCCAGCATGGCTTCACTAAGGGGAAATCCTGCCTGACCAATCTAGTGGCCTTCTATGATGGGGTTACAGAACTGATGGACAGGGGTAGCGCAGTTGATGTCATCTACCTGGACTTGTGCAAAGTGTTTGACACTGTCACACATGATGTCCTTGTCTCTAAGTTGGAGAGACATCAATTTGATAGGTGGACCACTCAGTGGATGAAAAACTGGCTGGATGGCTGCACGCAAACACTTGTGGTCAATAGCTTAATGTCCATCTGGAGACCAGTAACGAGTGATGTCCCTCAGGGATCGATGTTGGGACTGGTCTTTGTTGCTGACATGGTATGACTGAGTGTGCCCTCAGCAAGTTTGCCAATGACACCAAGCTGTGTGATTCAGTTGATATGCTGGAGGGAAGGAATGCCATTCAGAGGGACCTGACATGCTTGTGAGGTGGGCTGATGCCAACCTGATGAAGTTTAACCATGCCAAGTATAAGGTCCAATACCTGGGTCAGAGCAATTCCAGGCACAGCTGCACTGTGGACAGAGAAGAGATTCAGAGCAGCCCTGTGGAGAAAGACTTGAGGGTGTTGGTCAGTGAGAAAATGAACATGAGCCAAGCATATCCTGGGCTGCATCAAAAGAAGCATGACCAGCAAGTCTCAGGTGGTGATCCTGCCCTTCTACTCTGCTCTTGTGAGACCTCACTTGGAGTACTGTTTGCAGTTCTTGTGTTCTCAACATAAAAAGGACATGGAACTGCTGGAACAAGTGCAGACGA
This sequence comes from Forpus xanthops, assembly GCA_032466535.1. NCBI lineage: Eukaryota > Metazoa > Chordata > Aves > Psittaciformes > Psittacidae > Forpus > Forpus xanthops. Next base: position 9,843 of record JASSUY010006214.1, on the reverse strand, counting down.
GGGCCACGAGGATGATCAGGGGACTGGAGCACCTCCCGTATGAAGACAGGCTGAGAAAGCTGGGGCTGTTCAGTCTGGAGAAGAGAAGGCTGTGTGGAGACGTCATAGCAGCCTTCCAATATCTGAAGGGGGCCTCTAGGGATGCTGAGGAGGAACTCCTCATTAGGGACTGTAGTGAGAGGACAAGGGGTAATGGGTTCAATCTTAGGGGAAGTTTAGATTGAATATGAGGAAGAAATTCTTTAGCGTGAGGGTGGTGAGGCACTGGAATGGGTTGCCCAGGGAAGTTGTGAGCGCTCCATCTTTTTTGTTGTTCATGGCTAGGTTGGACATAGCCTTGGGTGTCATGGTTTAGTGGGAGGTGTCCCTGCCCCTGCCAGGGGGATTGGAACTAGATGATTTTAAGGTCCTTTCCAACCCTAACTATTCTATGATTCTATGGTTCTTCCTGAAAATGTGGGAATAAATCCAGGAGTTGTGGTGGGGAGAGAATGCCTGAAAACTACTAATTCTGAGATGTAGTTGAACTGGAGAAGCAGAGGTTTGGTGGGCTAGGATTTGATCTTCATTAGGATAACAGGAAAAAAGAGCAGTGCTGATTTTGGATTTTGGGGGAGCTATTCTGTGTTCCCACTGATGTGCAGAGGAAGCAGAATAAAACATAGTCGCAACCCCAGGATCTTCATTCCTATGGTACTGCTTGCTGTATTTCCAAATTCTCCTCTGGATAAATATACAATGACTGGTGGAGATAAAGTGGTCCAAAAATATTAAGTAGCTTAATTTGTAAGAAATTGGATTAATGATCTAGTTGAGGACTGATGAATTTAATATATCTCACTGGTGGAAACAAGAAAGAAAATTCAAATCAGCTTAAGCACAATCTAGTAAAATCTGAGTAGGGGATGGAACTAGCAAAACCCTTTCACCTTTTTTTTTTTTTTTCACCTTGTTGAATGCCCAACCTGCCAAGCCAGGGATCTTCGTAGTCTTTCCTTTTTGGTTTTGGGAAGCGCACGCTTGAATCGGTGCAACCATTGCTGCTGAGTTTGTGAAGGCTGGTTTAAAGCCTTGCTCAGTGATGTTGCCCTGAAGGCTGTGCAAACAAATGAAGAATTAAAAACATACGAAAGACAGATTTGCATATAGACTCAAATTCAGCAGCACTTTCTAGATGCTTGCTCAGTTAATACTGCTCTGGCAACAGCCAGACCTCCAACAATCTTAATAAAACAGTCATCCACTGCTCCAGGTCTGCCTGTAAGTACACATGGGGCATTATCTCATTTTTCATACCTCCCTCAAGGTCCGGGCAAGTCAGGAGCCATGGTTCTTTTCTCTAGAGCTACCCATAAAAACATCAAATGAGTTAGGTTTTAATCTGATGATGATGATTCTCAGCCTTGTCGTATTCCTTTTATTCAAGGCATGTTTCCCAAACAATAACATATAGTACTCCTTGGAGAGCAGGTTCAAGAAGTAACTAATCCTCAGGTTCATTGGGAATGTCTTTGTGAGCACTTTATAGGAAGAACCTTCAGGTTTTTTCATAACTTTTGTCTTAATTTTCTTTTTACAAATGCATCCTGTGAGTAAAATTTGCGATTGAATTTGAAATTGCATTCTGTTCTGTCATTATCAGCTTATTCCCTCACTTTTCCAGCTTCCATGTTTCTGAGAGATTTGTGGAAAAAAAGGCCTTTTGCAATGAGGATTTCACTCATCTCTGGATATTCTCTACTAATGCAAAAAACATAAACGTTATAACCACTCTCTTTTCCTATAAGATGTCTGGTTTATTTAATGGATTTTGGCATTGATATAATTTCATAACTAACTTTAATTCCCAACATGTGTTTCCAGCATGAAGTTAATGTCAGTCTGGGAAATATTCCCATAATAATTTCCATGATTGAAAAGATAATTTATTTATCGCAACACTCAGGTTCTACAGAAATTAATTTTTTTTTTTTTAGTTTTTTTTTTACTGAAATAACAGAAACATTTTTTCATAAAAGAGGGAAAGGAAAAGGGCAAAGAGCCAGCTGGTGCTTAGAGAGGAAGAATAAGGCTCCATGATGAACTAGGCCACTTAGAATAGGGTTTATGGAGAGGCTTGTGAAAAAATGTTCAAATAGGAGCCTTGAATTGACCTTATTTTCCTGTTGGTTACTGTGCTTTCCAGATTAAAAGCTGTTTTCTTTTATTGAAATCGAAAAGTGCCAAACATTGAACTTGCTTTGTAAGAAATACATCAAGAGAGAAAATTTTTCAGTGCAATGACATGACCTGACATTTTAAAGCAGATAACAAATGACACCTTGTCAATGCCACCAATTTATTATTCCCTCTCTTGTACCTCTGTGTCGCAGTGGGATACTACATTCTTTTTAATCATGGGTCTGAGTTAAACAAATTTTCACCAGAAAAAAATATATAAAATGCTCTTAGTTGTTTCCTACTTGCTGACCTCCCAGTTATCCCACTGAAACATATAAAGACAAAGGCTGTGTTAAATTTTTCATTATTTTATCCAATTTCTGATCCAATTACATGAGGCTCTTCAATCACTAACATGTACGTATATGCTCTAATGTCAGCTGCTGCACATTAATCAGGCCTTTTTTTTTATTCAGTGGACACTGGTGCTAAATCATCTTACTAAAAAAAGTGGGACAAGAAAGAGATGTAAATGAATAAGGAGGAAACTCCCTTTTGTGCAATTACAGCAGGAAATCATTAAAGTGGGTGGCCTTCCAATTAAGCCCCCAAAGACCTGGAAATTCACCAAGTTGTTTTACATGTTTCATTTTCACCTAATTAAAAAAGAAGAGATGCTTCTTCCCATGGCTTCACTTTTCACTACTTATAAACCTGCATCAACTACTTGAACTGTGCTCAGGATGCTGCTCTTGTTTAATTCTTCTAATGAATATACCAGTAGGCTGAAAGCAGTGTTACTAAGGTTGTTTTCTGGAAATATAACAGAAAGAAGGCTTCTACCAAGATTCATATTCCTCTCATTGGAGTTTGGATTGTTACTGAGCAATTTGATGAGTGAATGAGGCTTTCAGATGGGAAATGCATGATAGGTTCTAAATTTGATATTTCATTTATTTCATTTAACAGGGAGACTAAGATCCCCCTTGTGATTTATGCTCCTTAATATACTTGGTATCTAATTAAACTCTTATTAGAGTTTAATAAGATTATACTTATGACTAGCGCTGATAGGCATAAGCACCCTGGAAGCTAGAGTGATTTTCCTGGGTCTTTAAAGTCAGGACTAGGGATGCCTTATATAGAGGAAACCAAAAGCTTCAAGAGCATGAAGTCATATTTGGTTGTGCAGACTCTTGAGCTTGCAGCAAAGTGTAGTATCAGAAGAGGTGAATGGGTTTTCTGAGGATCTAGTATGGTTATCCAGCTACCTGGAATGACAGGGCTAGCTTGAGCTTTAGATTCAGGCATATAAATTTTTTCTGGATTTCACATGACTTGGAGAAGGTTGATGTTTACAAAGACATTGTCTTGTCTTTCCTCTTTGATGGTCCATGGATCGAAATTAAATTTAATTTTAAAGTTTTATTTGTGGTGATTAGGAAATCTGTGTGCAGTATCTTCTGAAGAAATCTTTCAACACATAACTGCCTATTAAATATTTTGTTATGGGTTTGGTGTTTTTTTTTTAGGAAGGAGTGGTGGTTTGCTTTTGTTTTGTACGTGTGTCTGATATTAATTTAGCATGAAATCTTTGATAGAAAGGAGTAGAGTTTGCATTGCATAATATATGTGCTTTATAATTATCAAATGCATATTTTAAATCCTTTCCACAACAATTTGGAAAAAAAAGACTGGATATGACATACAGAAGAAAATAACTGGGGGACTTGACCTGGTTTTCAACCTTTGAAGTGTTTGTGTTTATGTTTTTTTACTTTTTGCAATACCCAAGGAAATCTCCAGTAAAATAATCATAAAAGCCAATAGATATGTGACTTCACTGAAAGCAATATTAGATTTTTAAAAAACAAGACCATTTGGACTTTCACACTTAAATAGTGGAGTTTTATTCCTTTATGGATCAGACACTTTCTGTGGTTAAAAGTATCATGGCTTTTAAAATGTGGTTTATGATTTCTGTTATTTCTTCAGCCTAATGCAAACACCTTAGCTGTCACAGTAAATACAGACATTTAAAATTTATGGTGTATTTGATTTCAATCAGCTGTGTCAGACAACAGCTCTGTATTACATTCAATAGCATAAATAAGCATACATGCAATATAGTAGTTTATACTTAGGAGTATATATTACAGGCATACATTTAAAATAAAATCTAAAATCAAGCAGTGGAAATGAAAGGCAGAGTTATGAGGGGTTTCATGTGTTGTTGTTTACTTAAAGGTGTAATCCAGGTTTATTAACTTCAGGGTAGCTTTAACCTCCAGGATAGCATGGCCCATTTTCACAGAATTCAACAGAATTTTAAAGACCTTCATCCAGTCTTTCCTTGTTCTCTTATCTTGATGATGACATGCAGTGGCAGCATATCATGACAGAGGTAACTGTAAACCTCCTGTAAACTTGTTGCAACACCTAAGCTACAACATGTAAAAGCTGCTTCAGCATGTAAGAAACTACTAGGACATAAGTATATATTTTTAAGTAGTGGTCAAAGTTATTGCATAATTCTTATTCTGTAAGGTTCGTGTGCCAGAGCCCTCAGTGGCGGTTTTGCTGGCTATCCCCAGACTTGCAGAATAATAAAGCAGCTTGGCCTGAGAGTAAGTAGAAGCTCGAAGCAGAGATTTTCAATGACCTTCTCAAAGCAATGAGCATTTTTCTTCTTCTGATGCTGTGTATAACAGTTATATGTTTTTGTCTTTTAATATTATCTTGATAATGAAAAAAATGAGTAAATGTTCCTTAATATCCTTCCCTTAAACTCCTCTTTTGTCTTATGTGAGTAGACAGGCACACATGTATGCATGTACAAACACGCACCTACTATGAAAAATTCTTGTTGAGATTCCCACCTGCTTAGCAGTGTTGGAGCCACCACATTGCCAATGTATTAGAAATTATCTTGGAATTATGATCTAAGACATGCTGTGATTGCAGCTTGGTTGTTCCTTGTATTCTGAGGAACAAATTGGATTTTTTTTCCATGGTACCTCCAGGCATGGTTCCTAGGACATTCTGTGAATTAACCATCATTGTAAGATGGCATTTTTTCGTGGCTTCTTCTGAAATGGATGGTATTTCTCAAGGAGGAAAAAAAGTGTGTGACTCAGATTTTGCACTTGTTTTGTATACCATCTCCCCATCAATGCTGTAGTTTGCTGTTGTGAACATAGCACTTGAAGTTCTTGTCTTGTATTGTAAAATAATGTCTTCTGGGAAAGCAGAGGGGATATTAGTTTCAAATTTTTTAAGGCTGTTTTGGCTTAGGTTCTGGTCAAATCTCTGTTGTCGTATTTTGTTCTAATTGTATTCCTTGACAACTGGCAGTTTAAGATACTCCCCAAAACCTCCTGTCAGGAGCTACTTTTATTACTACACTCTTAAATGATTTACTCATTGATCTGGTGAAGTAGTACTTTTACTTGTAAAATACTACAAATCACTTGGATGAAAGGCATTATACCATCCAAACCAGTTGTTACTACAATAATACTATTTTCTCCAGAGTGCTTTTCCCCCTCATTCATGGCAAACTTTGACTGTGGTATGTCCCAGCAATGCCAACACTTGAACTTGGGGTAGCTAGACAACACTGTTTCCTGTTTTCATAATGCTGTCTCTGTCAAATAGGACAAATATAGCTTGATCTCTTTCAAGTTGGCATGGTGAGAATGTAACATCAAATAGATGTGACCTGTTGGAAGTGACCATAGGTGACTATCTGGTTTAGACTGACAAAAGAGAATTAATATTTAACAACTGACTTGTTGGTTTAGAAGAAATAACACTGGATGACGGCAGTGCAGTATATTTAGTGGGAGGTATATTGGGTGAAAGGGTTAAAAGACTCTACAGTTATGTTGGAAAAGGGTAAAAAAGAAAGAATGAGTTGTCATATAAAGAAATAACACTTCTCTAACTGCCATCTTTAGTGTATTGGGGAATAATATCTATGAAACAGATGTAATACTGTATATGAGTTTCTGCATTTGGCTAAACCTTCTACAAAAGTAAATATCTTCGGTGCAGCTTAGCCTGACCTGCTAAGGATATGAATGAGTGACTGAAATAAATAACTTTTTATTCTTTCTGAGTAAAAGTTTTTTTGGCAGCCCCAGTAAGAATGCAGTCAGAAATGTATACAGTTTGGGGCTTCACATCACAACCTGAAATTTAACAGATTAGATGAGATTCAGGAGAGGACAGTTAAAGTGGAGATAAACACGTAAATATGTCTGGTATAACAGGCAGATGTGATTATAATCCACTGTGGTGGGGTAAGAGTGCAGGCAAATACAATGTGAACTTATATAGTATGTGCAGTAGTCTGTGGAAATAAAATTTTTATACACTTTCTCAAAAAGAGAATTTTTTTGTCTTCAGTAGGCTTTGTCTTGAACATTATTTAATCAAAAATAGGTAAGAATCACGTTCCTGTAACATAAGTACCTTTAAGTACCTAAGAAGCATAAAGAGGAATTGTTTAATAATGGTGGCAGAATTAGGAATAGAATTTTCAACAATAAAGGGAATGATAAAGCTTGTGTTTTTTTAATACTTGATAAAATTGAATGACAGTTCAAAATAGAAATTATTACAAGCCAAAGAAAATTTCCTGAAGGCCGTGACCTTCAGGCAAGATACCATGGTCTGATTGGCACTGGTGTCAATCCAGAATCATTTTCTTGAAGCTTGGACTGGTAATAGAAAGCAAAATCTGTCCTTAGGAAATATATTCTCCAGAATATCCAGGATAGTAAAATCAGCTGCATAGTGAGAACTCAGCATTTTTATTATGGGAAACTTCTAAAACAAATAAGTTAAAATCCCATTGATCTTAGAACTAAGTAGAAATCATGGTGGAAGACCAAATCTGAACTCACTTCAGTGCCATGGTTTTGATGTCCTTCAAACTGCACCATTTTAACTATGAGTATGTTCTGTTTAACAATTCCACTTTCTGCTTTATTTGTCTTCATATTTAATCCTTATCAGCTTCCAATAACACTACTTCACATGCAGCTTTATCAAGTTTTCCAAAGTACTGTCACTGGAAATCTTTGCAGACCTACATCTTCCAATTTTTCTGCATTTGTGTTTTGGTATCCTGTCAAAACAAATCTAGTTTCTGCCACAGCAGCATAGCCCACTTATAAAGGCAGTCAAAACTTCCAGAAGGTAGGCAGAAATCAATGATTACAATAGAAAAAGTGTCAATACTGTTTTGTATGATTAATAGCACCGTGTTAAATGAGGCAACCTAAATAGGGAAAGAAGAAGGCTGGATAATTTGAGTATTACAAGCAGCACATCAAAACCTTGGAGTCCAGGGAGGGTAAATTCAGGGACCTGTCAGGCCTGTAGATAGCAGAGTATCATTTCTTTTTGTCAACTTTGGTGGCATTTATACTGGTATAAAATTCTGTAAGGGAAAAAATCAATGTCTGGTTTCTAGAGATTAAAAGGAAAATATTATAGTGGTCTCTTGTGCCATTTCTGAATGCAGGTCTGCCATGTATACTTCTCCAGATATCTGCAACTGAGCTCACACACATACAACTTGAAAGGGTGGGAGGTCACCCTTTCCGCAAAGCCGCTTACTGAGGGGATCTTGTTAATCCATATAGCCTGGTTCAAACTAATTAGGATGGATATGGATGCTGTAAAGAGAAAAACAGACCTCCTGTCCTTGAGAACTCCCCAGGGACATGGGAATGGAGAGATAGCTGCACAGTTGCTGACTCTGAGGAAGCAACTGCAGCAGACTGCACAGAGCGCTGTTTCCAACACCTTCTGACATACCTGATGAAAAGCAGTGGCTCTCAACTTTTAAAGGTGAACTGCAAGAGCAAAGCAAAAATTTAACTTAATTAAGCATCAGTTTCTATGCTGAGCTCTTCCCCTGAAAAGGCAATGTGGGGCCGTTGGAAGAGAAGGGCTTGATAAGCTCCTTATTTGAAATATTTTTTTACACCCATACACCCTTGGGCTCTGTTTGCTTCCCTAACAGATCACCATTTAATAATAGAAATATGGGGTGGGGAGTGTCGGGGGTAAGAAGTCGCTTTTGGTTTGTTTTTCTTCTTTTCTATTTTTTTCTTCCAATGGCAGTGACTGTGAACTGCAATCTTGATTTTTGTTATTTCAATACATACACTTATTTGGGCTTTTTCTTACTTAGGATGATGAAAGGAAGCACAGCAGTTTATCTGACCAGTTCTTACCTGAGTTCTTCTGAGCAAGGCAGTGTTTGACCCAAGATTTTCAAAGGAAAGGATAATTTGGTAAAACTTGCATAATTCTCTGAGGGGAAACATGTTTTCTATAGTTCCTTAGCTCTCATCAGCCAGTTTTTGATGATATGGCTTCAGAAAGAAAATTATTAAATCCCTAATACCCCAAAGTCATATCCAACCTGCAGTATAAAAAAAATATAGGGAAGATAATACCTGCACTCAGTAAATCTGCAGGGTGAAATACACACCTTTTTTGTTGCTGTTGTTGTTCGGTCTCGTTTTGTTCGCAAAGCTGTGAACAAAAGGAGTTCCACACCGTACCATCTCTGTAGTCTGTCATCATCTCATAAACCAATCATAAAGTCCCAAATAGAAAAAGAACGTATAACTCACATGAAATAGATATTTTTAATCACTTTTATGCAAAGAGTGGCCTGGCTTTGCAAGACTGTACAGGAACATGTTAAATATTCTGGGTGCTTCAGCACTTTTCTGCAGATCAGAGCCTTTTGCTGTGTTGCAGACGAGAAACATAAATTCACCGTTCACCTTTGGAAATCCTGGTCAAAGCCTGAAGAACTTTTAAAAATGGTTATAATTTGAAATTTATTTTCTTCTTTTATAGTTTTGTCCTTCCTTACTTCAGCATTTCCTTTAAGAAGGACTTCAAAGAAATGAGCAAAGCTGCATGAGGGATCATGCAGATCACCACTGTGGGTTACAGTTATAAATTTCCTCTGAACCACCTTCACTGTACTTTCTGCATCTTCACTACTCTGATCTTAGTATTCTTGCTGGAAACGAGAAGTTACTCTCCTGACCCACAGCTGGTATAATTTTTACAGCTCCTTTAAACTCTCTGCAACTATATCAGTCTGTGTTGTCTGGGCCATAAGGACTTGTGAATTATGCACTGGTACTCTCAAAAGTTGTCTTTTAGTCAGCAAGCAAGATCTGTGGGATCTAATTATCACAGGAGCACAGCTCATTTGATCAACACCATAGTGTGATGTAGTAGAAGTCAATGAAACCAGCGTACTACACATCAGCACAAACCAAAAGAACTGAAGAAGGCTAGTTTTGCAGAAATAATGCTTTTCATATGCAAAGAAGCACATGTTGTCTAACAAAAGCTCAGAAAGAGATAAGGGGAGGAAGAATATCCAGAGAAGAATGTAGAAAATGTGACTTAATATGAGATTCTTTTCTTTAAAATCTTACAAGTAATTATTCTGTGTTTTACATAAGCAAATTCTTAAATATTATGCAAAATGCCACTGCTCTTCACAACTAAAGTGTTTATGAAAAGCAAACACAACAGTGTGATTTGAAGTCTGAAGTGCAAACAGATGTTGCTTTTGAATGAACTTCCATTGCTTAACTGGTCTCTACTTATTGCCATCTAAAGAGAAAGATGAAG
>JASSUY010006213.1:5559-16426 GCA_032466535.1 Forpus xanthops | reverse complement strand
CACTTGTACCCATTAAACAGAGCATTCACTATAACTCCATGAGTGGTGTGACTGACTCTCGCCCACCGCGACAAATTTATCTGGGAATTATTTCATAGATTACTGAAAGATAATATTTCTTATTGAGAAGAAAGTATATAATAGTTATTCTCACTGTATAAAATTGTTACATATTTTATTCACCAGACTTCAAATCACCTTTGTACAGTGGGCTACAGTACATGCTGTGCATACCTTCATTCCTAAAGGTCAACCTGACTGTCTCTACTGTGATGCCTAATTTTTAGTCTTGTCCTGAAGGTCATTTCTGCAACTCTGAATTCTTTATTGTGTGTGACAACTAAGTGACCAACATGTGAATATTCTGAAGTAAGAACTGCCTCTGATTCTCCAGCTTCCCTCTCACAGGTTACAAATCTTCCAGAGGGCTTCCGGTTTTGGTAGGAAGAGATCTGAGACTTAAATCACTGAGCTGAAGCGCAAGGATGTGGTAGATTGTTCCAATTTCTCAGAGATATCTGCTACCCTCAGAAGTGGAAAAGTTTGTTAATCCAAGGGCATCATTTAGATTCTTTATGCATTAAAACTGGTGCATAAAAAAACATGAAAGAAAAATAAATTAGATGCAGAATGAGAAATTATCTGAATTCAGGAATGTTGCATATGGGTTAATGATTTGGATGTCCTTCAGAACGTTCCTTTCAGCTCAGGATGAAAGTTCACATGCTCATATGAAAACTTCACAAGCCCCTGGGTCAAAGACATTCTCGAACATACTTCAAGAAAAATGCTTTTTGTAAACTTCAGGAATTTTTGTACCTTGCAGGTTTGGCCAGGGAACCCAAATTAACACTGAGAGTAAAGGTCACCCTGTTCAGATCCTTGTCAGGGCAGCCCCAGGATATACTCAGCAGTGTGGTCCAGGGGACCGTTGTCCTCTGTTTGTGGTACCAGCAAGTGGAGGGAGTATAAATGTGTAAATGCTAGCAAATATCAAGCCAAGCCTTGTCATTGAAGTGGCCTTGGAGTCAGGTATGCTTGTCTCTCGGAGGATGAAGCCATGGGAGGACCTTACTCCCAGCAGGACCAAGTGAGTCCCAGCCGGCTGCCAGTGACCTCTCTGCGCGTGCATGTACATTTCTGTGAGAAATGTGTCTTTTGCAGCAGCTGGAGTGGGGCTCTGGACCTCTGGGGTTCCTATATCCAGGTATGAGGAACTGGAGAGATGGATCCAGGGAGCAGGTACTGCCTAAGGCCAGCTGCTGGAGGAATACACATTGTACATATATTAATATTTATACACATATAAATGATTCCTACCTACAACTAGAAGTAAAGAGAGATAGAATGTGAGAGAGAAGGGAAGTTTGTTTTAGGGTATTAAAGGGAACTTCATTAAACATTTATTCAAAAGTATGCCTAAATTGCACAAGAATTAAGTTTTATATCATTAGTACGTCTTAATTTAGTGTAATTTCATGATTAATACTTAATTTGCTCACAATTGTTTTGCTTTATTTTAAATTAAAGACTTCTTTGTAATCCCTTTACTTAAATCTATTACTAAGACTTTTTCATTTAGTATTAGAACTGATGGTTTTGATGTTATTAAATGTCTTCAGGTGCCCGCTGTGGATCCCATAGAGTCATAACATCTCAAATATTCCTCATATTTATTGAAATGAATTTTAGTATTTCTTGAATTGGCTCTTAGTATACTTTTATGGATCTATATTAAAAAATACATGGACAAAGTAAGTCTGTGCACTTAGCTGGAAGCAGCAGCATTCTTAAATTTTTGGAGATGAAAGGTTAATTACATCATGGTGGAAGAAGGGAAGACAGTATTAAATAATAGAACAGGAAGATATTAAATAAATCAGAGCATCTTTTGATTCATATGATGGAACACCGTTATAACAGGTGCATCAGACAGGTGCATCAGAACTACCTTGGCTGCTGGAGGTCATCTGGTCAAATATTGCTGAATTATGCAGGAACAGGCAATTTTACGGATAATAAAAAAACCTGTTACTGTTGCATAAGCATATTGCTTCCAAGGAGGATGACTGACTCACTGTCTTCAGAAACATTAAATTTTTGCAGCTCTTTAAAGCAGATTTCCAATCTGTAACTAAAGTTGCAGTTCAAGATAGAAAAGTTTGGGTCTTAGTCACAGAGACAGCAATGAATTGACACTATACAATCTGTAGAAGTAATTAAAAAAAAAAAAAAAACAAACAACAACCCAAAACCAAAAAACCCTAATACCCACACAGGTCAGTGTACTCAACATAAGATATGGAGGATGCTTATTTTTCCACATGTAACTTTTCATATGGTAACCATACATTCCCTTAGATGATACATCACATCTCCATTTCTATTTTCTGTCTTTTTAATACAGAAAATATGTATAATCTTAATTCTTTGCTGGAAAAATTGGCATGACAGACAAGTGGTAACAAAGATTTAGGAATAATTGTATTGATGTCTCTTATTAACGAGTAGTTTCACAAATTAATCTGAGAGCATAAGAACAGCTTTAGTGGATCGGACTGCTGTTGCATCGACCCAAATCTTCTCTAAGAGTGGACATTGAAGACACCTAAGAGAGCAAAGGAGCCTAGGCTTTTCTTTTAATCCATTCTCATTGTATTTCCCAGTATTATAACTTGTTACATAATAGATAACAGAGGATATAACCCTGTCAATCCCCTTCAGTATATATTATTTTGTGGATCTGGGGTCCATGAATTTGTCTAATTTGTCTGAGCATCTTGACACTATCTGGCTCTACAGCTTCTATGACAAAGCTGTTGGCAGTAATTTGAATTATACTTAATCATATCTCAACCTTCAAGAAGGAAGAAATAAACACCTCCATGATCTTAGTTTATATCCTTTCAATAACACTTCATATTTAAGAGGTTCAAATTGTCAGAAATATTTTAGGAAGAATAGTAAATGAATGAGATTTACAGCAGGCCAACATCCTTTTTGCCTGAAGACATCCAACAGTAATAGTAAAGTTGAACACAGATCTTGGAAGTCTTTGTCCCTAGACGCTAGATATAGCCACATTTACTGGATTGTGTTTTAAAGTCACTGCCATCATAGAGGAGGTGTGGAATGGAAGGAGTTAGATTAAATAACTGGTATTTTCATGTATATGATAAAACAGCACTCACTGCATACCATGCCCTCAGAGTAACAGAGTTTCTGATGTACACAGTACATCAGCATGAAAAAAAGAGAAAGATCAAGAAGTGAATTGTGTTAGTGTTGTGATTTAAGCCCAGCTGGTAATTCAGTACCACGTAGCTGTTCACTCACTCCCTCACCCCTTTCTTTTCCTGCTCCCAGAGGGATGAGGAGGAGAATCAAAACAATGTGACTCCCACAGGTTGGGATAAGAACAGTTCAGTAACTAAGGTATAACACAAACCATTGCTGCTATCACCAATAATAATGATGATAAGGGAAATAACAAGAGAAAAGAATACAACCACTCACCACCCACTTACTGATACCCAGCTTTAGCTGAGCAGTGATCTTGTCCTTCCAGGTAACTGCCCCCAGTTTATGTACTGAGCATGACATGCTGTGGTATGGAATACCTCTTTGGTTAGTTTGGGTCAGGTGTCCTGTCTCTGCTTCTTCCTGGTTTCCTGTCATCCCTGGCAGAGCATGAGACTCAAAGTCCTTGGTCAGAGTAAACGTTACTGAGCAACAACTGAAAACATTGATGTTATCAGTGCTGTTTCCAGGATGAAATTCAGAAACACAGCACTGTACTAGCTACTAAGAAGGAGAAAAATGACTGCTACTGCTGAACCCAGGACAGTTAGCTATAGTGAGCCTACAGGACATCATTGCAGCATGGACATGGAAGACTTATATGCAGTCTTCAAAACATATTCAAAAGAAGATGAAATCAATAGCCAGTCTGAAAAGAACCACTAGGACAATTTGAGAATGATGAGATGAGCTTAGTAACTTTAGTCTCAATTGATACGGAGAAAACTCCAGGAGCAAACTCAACAACAAAGTTTCAGGTTGACAAGCAGGTATACTTTATTGCAGAGCCGGGAGGCACGGGGGATAGCTCCTCCTAACGTGCGTCCCGGTATTGCCACACAGGCCATCCTTATATAGTCACTTGGGCATATGTACATGTTCCTGTGGCTACACATGAATTACATCATTTTCTAGAATGTTTTCCGCATGCATACAACATGTGATGGTGGTCTTTGAGTTATTCTTTCAACAATCTTCATCACCTCTGGCAGTCTTTGAAGCACCAGCTTAAGATAACAAACTTCCTGTTCCTCTACTTATCAAGTAGCTTAACTGCTCCCATTTTGGACATTTGCTAGTCTGGATACTCCCCAGTAGATGTTTACACCAACTCAATGAGTTCATTAACATAGCAGTCATCCTGTCCCTCCACCCAGGTACCCATCCCCAGGTCTATTTTATTTTTCTTACACTTTTTGTCCTAAGGTCCTATGGACTTAAACCTACCTTCAAGCATTCCCATTACAAAGCCATCAGACTTAACCTTTACTTAGAACTGATTACATTTTGTGCTTTTGTGCTTCCTCCTTTCACACTAAACAGGATGGTGAATTGATTGACTTACTAGAGCATAACCTTTTTTTCCTCTATCTGAGAGTCCTAGAAAAGTGTAAATACATGAATATTCATGAAGGAGGGAAGCCATTTCTTTTAAAACATAACTTTTTAAAACAGTGCAAAAAATAGATGTCAACTGACTAAGCCAAAAATTAGGTTTATAATTATACTCTAAAACAGATTTTCATTAGGAATAATAGGGACAGAAAGAATAATTTTAAGCAATCCAAACATATTCTGAATAGAGTAGATAATTAAATTACCGTTAATAATTGGAGGCCAGATTCGATAATCCAGGACTTTCTATATTCCAAGGACTTTCTACTAGTTACTCTACCAGGTTTATCTTCAGGGGAGAACACCCAAGATTTTTTACATGTGGAATGGAAACCACAATTGTTTAGTAAGTCAGCATGAGCCTGCTATGCCATTCTGATCGAGAAATTGATGTGGAGGCAAGAGCAACCATAATCTCCCCTCATTCTCACTGTGAGTTCATCACCCTGTTGCACTCTGCTTTGTCTGCTTCAGGACTAAGTCTGATACCTGTGGACATTAATTTTAAAAGTATCTTAACAACTGCCTGCTTCCTTACAGAACTCTATGAGAAGCAGTCTAGTTGCTAACAGAAAATTCTTCCTTCAAAAAACTGAATTACTTTAACAGCTGCCCATTTTATAAGAGCTGTTATTCTAATGATAACTAAAGAGACATGTTTAACGTGCAAAAAGATACTTTCTTTTGATTTACTTTGGACTTGAAAATGTAGAGGCATAGCACTGCAAGAAAAGTCAAATTAGAAAGATATGCAGAAATTAATAACCAGACTAAATCTTAATTGAGCTATTAAATAATAAAGTTCTGGGAATTTTCTACATCATATATTGTATACTGTCTGCACTGTAAATATGTGTTTTTTCACACTCTGACAACATCCTCACATTGACATTTTGAAGGCTAAGTGTCCTGAAAAATTTTCTCTCACCCGCATTTTTAATTCACCAAGAAATCAAAGCCAAATTTACATATCTACATGGTCAGCAGACAAACCTCCCCATAAAACACATGCAGATATCATTTTAGAATAAATCAGATCCCATTCATGTGGTTCAGGTATGGTCATATCTTATTAAATGCACAGGATCCAGTCATTTGTAATGTAACAAGATCTCAGAAAAGCACAGCACTGTGCTCTTCATGAAAATATGGCTCAGCTAGGGACCTTAGACTGCTGAAAATTGATCTTTAAATCAATTTGATTATAACTCATTCAGAAGGCTCAGTTCCACTTTCAGAGTCAGATGAAACTTTAACACTGGTTTCAGTGGGATCACAATCTGTCATCGAGTCAATATGCAAAAGCAAGTAGACAAAGCAGAATTCTTAACAGGTAATGATTTAAAGAAAAGAGGGTGTGCATGAAAAAGTGTAAGAGACAGAGTTTTAATTGCCAATAGGAAAAACGAAGTAGGTGTCTGAAGGTGATATTAATGAGACAAGAAGAGAATTTCCATATTTTACCAGTAGAAAAATACAGTGATTTTATAATGGTGGATGTTGAAACCCCATCATCAGCAAGTGGAGTTAAGATGAAACACCCACACACAGAGGGTAATCTCACAGTCCTGTCAGGGTGGAGGATGGGATAGATAATTTATTCAGTTCTTCAGTTCCAGAATTCTGCCATTCTATCATTCATGTTCACTTCCCTCTTTTATGAGATATATAATCATTTCCTTGTACCATGCACTGATATAATCACTTGCTGCAATTTCTGAAATCTGTGAAATAATTTTTTATGCAGTTTATATTTCAAATCTCTTCAGGGTAGATTTGTGGCTCTATATAATTCTTTTTTTTTTTCCCTGTATGGAGTGCTTAAAAAAAACAAGATGTAGTCACAAAATGTTTCTTTTACTGGATGATTTTACATATTAATTTGATTTTTATATTTCTGAAGACAAATGTATCATCACATTCTCCCAGAAACTTGTGGTGAAACACCTGAAGTACTTGCTGTACATTTTATGAAAGTTGTGATAACATTCCTATGACTGAAATAAAGCTATATCTTGACACCCCTATGAAATACAATGTTCTTCATGTTCAGCAAGATTTATTTGTTGGTAATAAATAATCTCAACAACTTGAGATAAAGGATTTATGAAGCAGCTTATCTCATTAATAGGTCCATACTCTAAGATACAACTTGACAAAGGGAAGATTTAATATAAGCATATTACTACTGAAGTTTTGATTTTACATAAAAGCCTTGCCCCCCCCCCCCTCCAAGCCCTTCCTCTTAAGATACATACCCAAAGCAAAACAGACAAAACACCTTCTGAACAAGAGTTGTTAACTTCACGATGTTGCCCACAGGTGATGGCATTAACACAGTCAGACTTCTATTGAGGTGGAATCTGTCCATTTCTCAAATACTTTATTCTCTTCCTCACAGTACCTTGAAGAAAAGCCAATCCTACTGAGGAAAAGAGAGGCTAAGACCCATTTGCATCCTGGATTCACTGATTTTACTGAGAAACAATTGAGTTTTGAGTTTCTGGGCTCACACAACTTTCGTAAAGGGACACATTACACTTCTCAAGTAAACCACAGACAGCCTAACTACCAACTTGTCTGGGCCAAAACCTCCTCTTCCACAGGCTTCACAAAGCTTTTCAGTGTAGCTGTGTCATAGATACCATTATAGAGATGGACAGAGAATAGATTTACCCCTACCTATGATTTCTGTAGACTTAAGGAAATGGATGAGGAAGAGATGACAAATTCAGCCGATTTGTCTTTCCAAGAATATGCTTATTATATACAGCATTATTGTCATTTCAGGGCTTTTATATTACATATCAGTTTCTAAATTCTTCATTTTAGTTTATACTTTCTTTTAAGACTCTTCTGTATGGTAGTCTTCTATCCTTCTTTGGTATTCAGACACTACCAATATTAACAACTGTTCAACATAATGTTTGAATTTGTCTTTGATGCTTAGGTTGCAGCTTAAAAAGATTAAATTATCAGTCAAACAAAAGCAATCACTGCTTTAACCTTTCTATTTCTTAATTAAAAAGCCTAATGTCTACATATGGTCCCTATTAGGTGGGTGTAGGGTGCAAAATCTCAGAGCTGAGCTGGTAGTTCGAATTGTCTACAGTGTTTTGCTTTTAAATTTAACCAGTCCTGAATATTTGCTCCAAGTAGAAAATGTTTGCTTAAACCACCCACTAGAAAGGAAATTCTGAGCCTTTTACCACTTTCACTCATCAGGTTAAACTAGCTAGCATGAAATAACAGCGACAGCTATTGTGAATATTTTATCTCTACTAATTCTTCTTCGACAGAGAAGACAAAACTATTTTTTTCCTAAAATATACTTGATACTAGATTATATCCTCTTAAAAGTCTGTGTTAATGAGGATGCAGACAAGTTTATATGTACAAAGCTTTGCTGGTGGGGTCACTAGATGATGCCATACATTACTATCAATGCTACTTTAGGGATAGACAAAGTGCAGGAAGAGAGAGAAGCAAAACTCCCCCACATCTAAGACCAACAAACCACCTCTCCTTATGGCTACCTGGGAAAAGCTGTGAAAGGGCTACAGGTGAGTAAGTAATCATATATGCATTCTCTCCAGCACTAGCCGGTTGATACAGTGACAAGTCACCACCATCCTTGCCCCCTCACACTTTGTTCTTTCCACCAAGATGTTCTTCAGATCCTATATTGTGTTCCCATTGATGGTGCAATCTCTGCTGCCTGACACATGCTTAGTTTGGCACAGACATTGTACATGGGTTAGCTGATAAGCTTTTTGTGCATGGATAACCCTGACCAGGCATTTAGCTCTGGAAAATCCTGCCACAGGAACCCAGGTGAGCAGCTGATGCAGTGCAGCATGCTTCTGATGAGATGGGGAAAGAGCAAGAAAGACAGAATGGATAGCTCATTGCATATAGAATGAACTTTTTGCTTGTAACTAAGCAACCTGGACCCCAGGTGAACATTATAATAATGATAATGAGAACACTTTAGTTAATGTTTAGGGAAACCAGTTAGAACCAGCTAAGGAGCTGGCAAATGGACAAGGCTGGCCAACTCCAAAGTTCAGCCAAATGATGAAGTGACGAAGAGGAAGATGACGAAGAAAAGACCACCAGGAGTCACAAAGACCACTATCACATTATTGTGTACGTGAGGGAGAAATTTTCTAGAAGAATGATGTCATGTATAAGTAGTTTTATGAATATGCATGTAAT
The DNA here is from genome assembly GCA_032466535.1 of Forpus xanthops. Taxonomy (NCBI): domain Eukaryota; kingdom Metazoa; phylum Chordata; class Aves; order Psittaciformes; family Psittacidae; genus Forpus; species Forpus xanthops. The sequence continues at coordinate 7,513 of JASSUY010006213.1, read as the reverse complement.
GTAATGAATACGCATGCTAGATGACTACATGATGACAGCTTCCTTGGTGCTCACACAAGACACACTCAGAGGAGCTATCCCCCGTGTCTCCCAGAGCCGTAATAAAGAATACCAGCTTGTCAATTTAAACTTTGTTGGTGAGTAAGGAATACCAGCTTGTCAGTTTAAACATTGTTGGTGAGTTCTTAGAGTTTTTCTACGAATCACTGAGCAACATCTGGCTTGACAGCCTGGGATTCATGAGTAGAGACAATAGTTCTGAGATATCTTCCTTTGTATAGCATCCATGGCCTAAGTCCTGACAACTCAACATATGTAATAACAGACTCAGATAAACAGTTGCTTCCAACAGATTCCCTTCTACTTCCCTGCAAACTAAATGGTGATTTCCTACCACAAACCAGTTCACTCATTACCTAGTAATAGGTAATGATATTGTCTTAAGGTCTGTGCTGCTTTGCAGAATACACTGATGTTGTGTATTACATCTTTCTACAGTGGAATTAGCTCTTGAATTTTAATTTTCAGCTTCATTTTATCCAAAGGATTGGGAAATGCAAAGTGAAGTTTTCTCCTGTGGAGGAGCTTAATATATTTACTTTGGTTTCTAAGTAATAGAATATTAATTGTCCATTGAACCTGTGCTATTTAGGTATAAAATTTTTTTCCTTATGAATTCTTCTTTAAAAAAACTGAAGAAAAAAAAACCTAAGAAAGTTTCAAAATGGCTCAACACTAAGCTTCTACCACTAATATGATAAACTGGAGAAAATTATAGCAATGTATTAAGGCCTTCAATTTTTCACAGGAAACCTAAAAGATCAGCTTTACTTTTACAGACATTTGGTATATTAGCAATGAATTCTTGTAAAAGGTAGTAATTGATTTATGTTTTTAATCTATATACAATGAGTGCTTTATGGAAATAGTACAAGTTGTTGGCTACCCCTAAACATATCCTTGGCAACAATAAACTTTAAAAAGCCATGCATATAAAAACCCTGTTTCATCTTCTCATATGAAAATTAGCATAAGAATGAAAACGCTGAATGCTCATATGATGATAAACCATCTTAAATCAGACAAGTTATTTGCTTTTTTTTTCTTGCTTGCTCAGTATTCTCTTTCTCAAAAAGTTTAAGTGTCCAGTCAGAGTGAAAAATAATATCATGCAAAACAAATGACTAATCCAGAGCTATCTTAATGAACCAAAATAAAAGGGTTGAATTATCTACAAACAAAAGAAAAAAATAAGTGTTTCTTGTTGTGAAGAAGTTAAAGATTTGCTAAAAGAAACATTCTGGTGAGACACAGATATCCATGTATATCATTCAGTACTAGAAAGCAAAAGTTTGGTGAAAGGTTGTAAAGAGAGGGAATTTTTCAGCACAAATTAGCAGTTGTTCCAGTATTTAGTTAGTGCTCTGTTAAGTAGTAAAATTATTGTGCTATTTTTGAGTGCATTTTGGGATTATTGGGAAACAATAACAATTTTGCACTGAATTTTCCAGAGCAAGTAGCTTCTATCAGGACCAGTAAGTACAAAATCACTAAAATATACCCTAAATCCAGAAATATAGAAGGTTTCATCATATGGCAGGTACAGATACTTTAAATACAGGCAAGAAAGTGGTATGTTCCTCTTTCTGCCCTGCGTTCAGATCTATGCACTGGAACTTCCCACCACCATGAGTGGACGCATTTCATAGAGTAGAATCATAGAATAGTTAGGGTTGGAAAGGACCTCAAGGTCATCTAGTTCCAACCCCCCTGCTATGGGCAGGGACACCTCACACTAACCATGCCACCCAAGGCTGTGTTCAACCCAGCCTTGAGCACCGCCAGCAATGGAGCATTTACAACTTCCCTGGGCCACCCATTCCAGTGCTTCACCACCCTTACACTAAAGAATTTCTTCCTCAGATCCAATCTAAACTTTCCCTGTTTAAGTTTG
>JASSUY010006211.1:0-12405 GCA_032466535.1 Forpus xanthops | reverse complement strand
ACTGTGAGGGTGGTGAGGCACTGGAATGGGCTGCCCAGGGAAGTTGTGAATGCTCCATCGCTGGCAGTGTTCAAGGCTGGGTTGACATGGTTTATTGGGAGGTGTCCCTGCCCATAGCAGGGGGGGTTGATCTTAAGGTCCTTTCCAACCCTGACTTTTCTATGATTCTACGTGCCATGGGCTTGTTCCGCAGCCTGGTTTTAGTGACTTCACCAACCTGTGCATGTCTTGAGTTAGTGCTGAGTCTCTGTGTGTCCAGTGAGTCCCATCATCCTACCTTTGCTGTATGTGCCCTTTTGAAGGAGGATTGCTGAGACAGAAAGGGCAAGGAAGAATTTCTTTACTTGGCATTCCAAGAGTGAATCCTCTCACCTATCAAGTTGTTGCTGTGTCCAAATCCTGCTTTTTAGATGCTTAATTCAGTCCCCTAAAATACATCTCTCTTGGCTTTCTTCCTGCAATAAGGGGTTGGACCATGCAGCAAGTGTGCTTTGAATGTTTCTCCTAAGACATTGTGGCAGGCCTCTGGAAACCCAGACTCATGTCTGTTTTCTGTGTAAGGAGCATAGGAAGAGGGTATAAAACTGCCTGCACTGTGTAGCTGCAGCAGTAGCTGCCTGTTCCAAAAGGGGAGATGCAGAGTATACAGATGAGTGCTTAAAGGCAAGGGATTTCCCTGGCTTGTTGGGCAAGCTTTCCTCCACTACAAAGGTTCACTGTGACAATCTGCTCCTACAAACTAGCTCACACCTGAAGGATTTCCTGACTTATGCTGCATTCCAGAGCAGAGGTTGATTTAAACATCCCTGAAGGGATCTGTGTAGGGAATGACTGAGGGAATGTGGGAAGAGAACTTGCCAGGGCTCCTTAGTGCAAGGAGCTGTTGGTCACAGGCCCAGCACATCGCACATGATGGCATTTCCCCCTCTTAGGAATTGAAACCATTTTCTTGCACCACTTGCCCCCAGGCTTCTACTTTGACAGTTTCCCCTGTGAGGGGGCTGCTCTGCTGGGCTGGTGGGAGCCTTCAGCTCCAAAGTTCTGGCGTTTTCCTTTGACCAGACTGGGGTGGGATGCAGGCAGCTCAGATAGAAAGATGGACGGGGGTGGCATTAGAGCTGCCCTGAAGCCTCTGGGCATCAATCACTTTGCAGTTGAGAAAGAGCAAGAAGATGGCTTGTTTGGACCCAGTACGTCAGCCTAAAGAGGCTTGGCTCTAAGTTTAGCACCACATGCTCAAGCTTTACTCAGATTTCTACCATGAACCCAACTCCATTGACCCCGTGATTAGAAATGCTGTGGGATCAGAGACCTCCTGAGAGGGATGACCTCGACACCCTAAAGGTTAACTTTGGTTTCAGATGTGAATCCCAGGGTATTGATCTATCTGGAAAGGTCCCTGTGGGGGAGCAAAGCAGCAGGAGCCAGTTATTACTGATCTTAAACAGTTATACAGTAACCAGGTGTTGGGGGTCTCAGAATCTGGGGAGTAAGAGCAAGAGTCATTCAGAAACTGAAGACTGCTGCCAGCAGGTATGAGACCAGGTATTAGAGATGAAGACTGTGGCAGCATCCCACCTTTGCCCTGTTGGCTGCATCTCCAAGTACTGGAGGGGAGGGAACCTATTTATATTCTTGGGATTCTGTGAATATGTGGGGAGTGGAGCTAAAACTCCCTCAATTCTGGAGAATCTCTTCATTGTAACCCAGCATGTTTGAAGTTGTGCATATCACATAGTGATCCTTGAGAGTTTCTGGATGCTTCAGACATTATCTGATGCTGGGCCAGGTCTCAGCTCATGTGACTTCACTGAACAGTTGTGCCAGAAGCTTCCCATGCACCTACAGCCAAAATCTATGACTGGTTATTTCTAGATCTCTGTCTTTTGCAAGGCGCTCATTCTAGCCGCCATTGAGCACAAAGCCTTTTCATAGCTATTCCTATGCCATTCAGCACAGGTAGCCTTTACATGCACACACTCTTCCAACCAGTGTTGGCTTTTCCAGGAGCGCTGTTTTTTCTGTTCCCTTCAGTGTTATGACCAAAGTCACGTTGAGCTGGGCAGCAAACCTCTGCTGCCTGTAGCCCCGATGCTTTGCTTGACTTGTCCTGATTTCAATGCAGTTTGCCAGCTCCAGCAGAAGTGAACTAGAAACAAACAGGAAAAGACTGTTTCAAATCAAAACTGTTGTATCCCTGTGACCTGATCGGGAGCTCAGAGTTACCCTGGCAATATGCAGTACACTACAAACTGAGGTCATTTCTTTCAGATGGGAGCTGTTTTCCAGCTTCATGAGAGATCTGAAGTAGATTTGAGGGGACCCTAAAGGGCTGAGTACAGCCCTCAATGCCTGGATGCTAGGAAGAATCTACTTAAAGCAAGCAGAGGTACTTTCCAGACTGAAACCCTGCTCTGCTGCATCCAAACACTGTGTAGCTTAAAACAGCAGTTTGTTGCCACACCTTTGGTTGCCCTAGGTGCTGGTCTCTGTGAGAGACACCTTGGTTATGGCTCACCACGTACAGAACTGAAGATTGCCCTTACTATTATGATGCACAATTTTATAACAGCAGCTCCTGAAAAGCTCAGGAACAAAACACAGTTCCATGAACTTCCCTTTCGTTTGATCAGTTCAGCTGGGAAGATGTGAGGACGTTTCCTTTGCTAAAACCCCTCTCTGGAAGCATCCTCCCTGAGCAGCGCACTGGTTAGTGAGAGCACATTATTTGTACCCATCTCCTGTGCTGATAAAACAATGCAAACCTCAGTCTACTCTATTAAATATAAAATGAAAGCCTCAGTTAAAAAAGTTAAATCTGAGCTCTGGCTTCCCCTGTTTCAGTGCAAGTGCTTGTGGCTGCACTTTAAATAGTTTTAGAGCTGACCTCACTTCTCCTTTTAGAACAGGAGAGTCTGATTACAGGCAAGGGAAAGGAGTAAAATCAGTGTGCGGCTGCTGTGCAGTCAATCACCTGCTTGTGCTCTGTTATAATAGGGTGTTACTTGAGGCTCTGCAGACTTGCTGCAAAGATGTCCCAGCTGAGAATCCCAGGTAGGTCTGAAACTGCAGGTAGTGAGGCCAGGAATCACTGGGCAGGCTGGAGTCCCTGTGGGTCTGGTGGTATCTGTGCAGCCCGGGGCACCTCACTGGGGGCTTTGAATGGTTTTCTTCCTGTTTGGATGGTGCAGCAAAGAAACATTATTGTTTAGGTCAGGTTTGATGGGGCTTGGAGCAAGCTGCTCTAGTGGAAGGTGTCCCTGCCAGTAGCAGGGGGTTGGAACTGGATGAGCGTTAAGGTCCCTTCCAACCCGAACCAGTCTGGAGTTGTTTAAATCTTGCTCTGCTTGTACTGAATAAAAATGCTGTCTCTGCTGCAGTGCACTGGATCCTGTAACAACACCACTAAATCACTGTGGAAGGGGGCACAGGGGTTTCAGGAGTCCCTGGTCAACCTGTCTGAGCTCGGATGATGTGGGGTGCTGCGGTCCCAAGGGATGGGGGACACAAGCTGGGCAGCAGGTGTAGGGCCAGCCAGGCTGTGCAGAACAGCACAGAGGGACATGTGATGTCATTGCAGAGGAATATCAGCACCAAACAGTTCTGATAAAGAGCAGTTTAGAATTGCAGTGCTGCGTGGTGCGATAGACACTGTCCTGGTGTGTGAAGCTTGTATCAAAGCCTGGCCCTGCAGCACCAGTGGGAGTTTGTTGACCTTCATGAGTGTCATTTTCACCCACTGAAGAGAGGAAAGGTCAAAGCAGACATTTCTGGGATGCTTAGTTTGCAAATGAATACATGGAGTTCAAGTGCCGTGAGTGCATGTTCTGCCAGCTGGGCTTTGGCAAGTCAGCAACTGGTGACTTGTGATGAAAGAGCTCCAGTCTGAATTTCCTAAGTCAGATGCAAAGGGCATGAGTTGCACCCCAAAATATTGATGCCACACTATGGCTGTGCATGAAAATCTGTGCAACTGTCTCAGCAATTTGATCCCATTAGTGGGTAAGTGGAGATGTGACCACAAGTGGCTGGAGGAGGAGCTTTAGCATCTCTGGTGTTCCCATCCACCCTGATCTTCACAAAGGAGATGGGTGAAAAAACAGCAAAGCAGCACCCATGCTCTGAATCACTCAAACGTTTGCTCTCTGTTAAGCAGGAGAATGTTGCTCTGCACTCCTCAGTTCTTCCTGTGCTCTTCTGCATTCCCAGGTGTAGGGAGAGATGTTCTAAGACAGCTCAGTGTTATTCGATGACCAGATATCTGGTAGTTGCTTACGGTGTTGGCTGAGGTAATGCTGATTCTAGAAAATGTTGTTCCCTTGGGGAGCTGCAGTGCAGAAGCTCCGCCAAAGAGCTCAGGTCTGATGGCATCTGCGCTGTGGCTTGTTGGGAACACACCACTGGGGTGCTATTGTGGAACAGTCAGCACAGAACTTCCACCTTTATATTGTACAAAATGACAAGTTCTGCTCTTTCTTTTGCAAGTGGAAGGCTTTGGCTAAACTTGTTCTTCACTCATCTCTTTATAATTGCTGATGTGATGATTAGGCAAAAAGGCTTAAAGTTTGAAGAGCTGATCCCATGTGTTTCGTTTTGTTTCTGTTTTATCTCAAACAGCAGAAGACAAAGGTGAGTATTTCCAGGCCTTTTGTATGCTCTTCTGTGTTACTGCCTAGACATGATCACTGGAAACAAGCAGCAGCTACAGGATCATGCTGATGTTCCAGCTGCTGGAGAAGGTGCTGTTTCTCAGCAGTGCCAGCTCTGCCACACACTCCTCCATGGAATGGTTCCAGCTTTTTGCTCCTTTGCTGTACGAAGCTATTTGTAAAGCATTGTCCTTGCAGCCCTGAGCTCCTGCTCAGGAGATAAACATTTCATAGAGGAGTTCTTTCCACTGTGGCAAGAAGTGTAACATTCTGCAGTTTCCCGTGAGCCTCTTCACCCCTCTGGTTTTTTATTTGGTCGGTTTTCCCTTTTTCTTACCAGAGATCCAGCCTAAAGTAACTTTTTTTAAATTTACTTTCGGCTGGAGCATCCAAGAGGATTTGATCCATGAGGGGACAGATCCAGTGTTTTACCTCATTTATTCACATTGTCAGTCCTGTCTGCTTTGATTGCCATCCACTGACCATGTCTTGTCTCAGGTGTTGGCGGTGTGCTCTGTCTTTCAACATCTCTCCTCACTATGCTTCATGCTGAGCTGCCAGGTGCTGGCAAAACCTGCTCGATTACTGTCCAAACATGCTGTTGTGGTTTCAGGGCTGAACCCATGACACACGCACTTCCAGGAGCTGGTACCACAAGAGCCCTTTAGGTTCACACGTTATGGTATTTTGTTAGCAGTAGAAGAGCTTTGAACCTTCTTTCTCTTTCTTCATAAAGCTCCAATCAACCTTATATCAGTGGTGCCCTTCATAGGGGCATGTTAGCTGGCACCTCTGCAGCACGCTGCACATGATGGCTGAGAGGATTCTCTAGCTAGGAGCTCTTCAGCTACATGGTGATGGGGGGAGCTAAGTGCTTGAGCTGCTGGTTCTGTCTGCCTCCATCTATACCTTGTCATCATCCTGACTGGATGCCTCCTGGAGCAAGTGGGTCTTCAGCTTCCTACAGCTGTAAGGGCTCTGCCAGCCTTCCCTTCTTTATCTCTGTGCATACTCTTATCAGTGCCCTTTGCAAGGGCTGGCTGCATTCTGGGCCTTTTGTGCCACTCTTGGTCTGTGGTTTGTACCAGAGGTATCCAGGTACGTCTCCAGCCCTCCATATGTGGCCCAGACTCTGTTAAGCTTGTTGCAAACTTTAGAGTCTTGCAGGCAGCATGGAGGTGTAGGTGTCCTAAGGAAATGAGCTGGGAACTAAGATGCTGCCCAGGGCTGTTACGGTGGCTGCAAGCTAGATGCCTCTGTGACCTTGCACTCTTCTTCTCCCTACAGAGATGGATGATGCATTGCGCTCATTTGCAGAGAAGGTCTTTGCCTCTGAGGTGAAAGATGAGGAGACCAGGCAAGAGATCTCTCCTTTTGATGTGGAAGAGATCTGTCCCATCTCACGCCAGGAGATGAGAGAACACATGATACTTCAGGAAAGCGTTGCCACATCAGAAAAGCGGTGAGCAACAACCAGGGCAATCAGGGAAAGCAGTGTTGTTTGCATGTCCCCAGCCAGTGCTGGGGAACATAAATCAGCGCCTGTGAAAACAGTTTACACCACCCATGGGATAAATCCTTGGTAATCCCAGGGCAACCCTCAGGTACCTCAGGGCTTCCCTCCAACTGTTGCCACTGTTCCTTAGGTGTCAGCACAGCAATGGCCACGGAGCTGCTGGAGAGGGAGACCTGGAGACCTTTCTCTGGAAAGGTGCAGCTTCTAAAGACCATGCTTGAAAGTCTGTGGCTGCGGTGTGCGCTGTGACCTCTGGTCATGGCACTCTGTTGGAGGTGCTTAGAAAGCGCCAGTGAGATGGTTCATGTAGTGCACAGCTGGAAGGTGGCTGTGGTCAGTGCTATGTGCCTGAGGTTCTCCTCCCTGGCAGGAAGAAGCGCTTGTTCCGCATGAAGACGATTGCGTTGGCAGTGCCTGTGGCTCAGAAGTCTATAACCAAACTATCTGCTATCGAAGAGGTCATCTCCACCTCCCCTCTGTACCAGGCTGTGCCTGACTTCCAGCGGGTACAGATCACAGGGGATTACGCCTCTGGGGTAGGTACTTGCATGGCTGTACCCTTCCCCATGCTGACCACCACCTCATACAGTCGCTGCCTGTCCCTCAGTAGTGCCCAGTGTCATTGGAGTCTGTAGGAGTTGCAGCAGGGTTAGTCTGTGTCTCCCAGCTCAGTTTGTGTCCCATGAGCATCTCATGGTACTCTGCTGTGTCACTGGAAGATCCAGGACTGAATTCCTTAGTAGGAGCCTGTGGAGTGCTGCATGTTCTTCATGGGGGTGTCTGGACAGAGCAGAGGGGAGGGCATGGCAGGATGGGCTATGCTCATTCTGTTGTAGCCTCCACTTGCTTGCACACAACTGTCTGAGATGTGTGCATGCTACAGAACCGCAGAATGGTTGAAGTTGCTGCACAGTATTGTCAATGCTGCTCCACTCTGACTTCTGCTGACTGACCAAAGCACTTGCCTACGCAGTAAATCAGAACTTACTGACACATTAGTCAGTGTATGTTGTTGGCCTTGCTTCAGTTACAGCCTAGGCTCCAAAAATAGGTTCTAGTGTTTTGCCCAGACCTCGCTTCCATCTCAGTTTGCAGCAAGGAATGTAAAAGATGATGACAAGGAATTCACTGGTTCTGGCACGAGGAACTTCCCTTTGCCATGTCTAGGACTTTGCCTATCATCAACACCTTCCACTAGGGCAGGTTGCTGTAAGCCTCGTCCAGCCTGGCCTTGAACACTGTGAATTACTGTGAATAAAATTGTCCTCTTTCTCTCTTAGCGCACCAGGTATCTCTGGGGCAGGTAGGCTCTCTTGTGAGCTTGTTTCAGCACCAACTCTCTTGCAGGTGACAGTGGAAGATTTTGAAGTTGTCTGCAAAGGCCTGTACCGTGCGCTGTGCATCCGGGAGAAGCACATGCAGCAGTCCATGCAGAGGTTCCCCAGGACCCCGTCCCAGTACCTGCGCACAATTGAGGGCGAGGTCTGGAGGGCGAGTGATGCTGCCCCAGGCCCATGTAGGTACTTGGGGGGTTTCCTCTCTGGCTTCACTATGGGGTGGGCAGGATTGAGAAGTGCTGCACAGGAGAGTTGCTTGTCCCCATCCTCTCTTCAGTGGCAGTGGCAGGGATGTCTCTGCCCTCTGCCTGTGGTGGAGGAGCAGGGCAGGCTCATGGGGTTTTGGCTGGCAGCATGTGCCTCATGGTGTTGTCCTTTTGGTCCAGTGTTCACCCCGCCAGTGAAGGATGGAGAGGATCCCTTTGACACTGGGAATCTCGGTGAGGACCTGGGATACCACATTCAGATGAAGGATGGTGTAGTTTACGTCTATGAAGACAAGGCAGCAGCTGACAGAAATGAGCCAAAGGATCTGCCCTACCCCAGCCTTGAGCACTTCGTTGATGACATGAACTTCCTCTTGGCCCTGATTGCACAGGGGCCTGTGTAAGTGCACAACCCAGCACGCTGGATGCAGCTGAACGGGTCCTGCCTCAGCAGGCAGAAGGAGGTCAGGGCAGAGCCAAGGTTGCCCCCTCTGCTTCCTGGGCAGAGGGAGGAACCCCTGATGACATACCTGCAGCTTACTGGTTTCCAAAGTGTTCTTGGCCCTTGTCATCCATCTTGATTGGGGTCTTAAGCAAAACCAGCATTGAGGGACTGGAGACACACTCTGCAGGTATGCTCACAGCTGGTCAGGCCTTCCTTTGAAGCTCTGTAATAGAGCCAGGAGAAGCATGTTAGGGAAGCAGGGCCAGGCCAGCATAAGCAGTTCCACCTCAGGAGAAAGCTGCATCCCAGTGTTTGATGTGCCATGTTCCTGTGTTGAGACGGAAGGAGCCTAGTCACTGTTCTGCCCTTTGCTTTCACTAGTAAGACCTATGCTCATCGGCGCCTGAAGTTCCTCTCATCCAAGTTCCAATTGCATGAAATGCTAAATGAGATGGATGAGATGAAAGAGCTGAAGAACAACCCCCACCGGGATTTCTACAACTGCCGGAAGGTAAATGGCAAAGCTTACAGCCCTGGTGACTCTGCAGATGAGCTGTCTGGGTGCCATCCCCGCCATGACAACTGCATATTAGAGACAAGGTCTGTGGCACCTGCACTGTTGCTGCTAATGGGATGGTGCTGACTGGGGTGCTCATGGCCTCAGCATGTTATGTTCATATGCTGAGCTCCCCACATATATTGGGCTCATATATGGGGGTTGTTGACCTCCTTGTAATGGTACCTGAGCATCCCAATTTGAAACTAGGTATCTGTCCCTCTGGTTTCTCAGGTGGACACACACATCCATGCTGCAGCCTGCATGAACCAGAAGCATCTTTTGCATTTTATCAAAAATTCCTACTTTGTGGATGCTGATCGCATAGTTTATGATGCCAAGGGCAAACAACTTACCCTGAAACAGCTTTTCCAGCAGCTCAATCTGCATCCCTATGACCTGACAGTGGATTCCCTGGATGTCCATGCTGTAAGTGGTAGGGCATTTACTGCAAGACCACCCTCAGGTCACACTTACCCACCCCTGTAGGCACAGTGTTCCGCCTCCCATGCACCCATGACATCTTAGTGTCTGTGGCAGGATGCAGCAGCTCCTGGCTTCCCCATTTTGGGTTGTTTGGATCAGGGGTATGTGTAGCTCTTACCCTGACCCTCCCCTCCCCAGGGACGTCAGACATTCCAGCGCTTTGACAAGTTCAATGATAAGTACAATCCCGTGGGTGCCAGTGAGCTGCGTGACCTCTATCTGAAAACAGACAATGCTATCGATGGCGAGTACTTTGCTACCATCATTAAGGTGAGAATACAGAGAAGGAGAGCACAGTTAAGCTGCGGTGCTGCTGTGCTCAGAGGCTGGAGGGTCCCCAGGCAACTGCATCCTGGTTTGCAGGAGGTTGGATCTGATCTGGAGGATGCCAAGTACCAGTATGCAGAGCCTCGCCTCTCAATCTATGGGCGATCAGCTGAGGAGTGGCCCAAGCTAGCCAGCTGGTTCACCAAACACCGTGTCTATTCCCCCAACATGAAGTGGATGATCCAAGTACCCAGGATTTAGTATGTGCTGTGGGTCTGAGAGAGCCCTGTGCCTTATAGACTGGTTTGTGTTGGAAGGGACCTTAAAGCTCCTCCAGCGCCAACCCCTGCCACAGGCAGGGACACCTTCCGCTAGAGCAGGGTGCTCCAAGCCCCTGTGTCCAACCCGTCCTAGAACACTTCCAGGGATGGGACAGCCACAGTTCCTCTGGGCACCCTGTGCCAGCGCCTCAGCACCCTCACAGGGAAGAGCTTCTGCCTTAGAGCTCATCTCAGTCTCCCCTCTGGCAGGTTAAAGCCATTCCCCTTGGCCTGTCCCTACAGGCTCTTGTCCAAAGCCCCCCTCCAGGTTTCCTGTAACTCCTTTAGGCACTGGGAACTGCTCTGAGGCCTCCCTAGAGCCTTCTCCTCTCCAGACTGAACAAGTGCCCTCTATCTCGTTTTTTATCCTGAAGGGATTGTGGGGCAGTGGGACATGTTCCTCTGCTAGCAGCTGATCCCTGTCTGTGTCCACAGTGATGTATTCAGGTGTAAGAATTTCCTCCCACACTTTGGGAAAATGCTGGAAAACATCTTTGTCCCTGTGTTTGAGGCAACTATCAACCCTCAAGCCCACAAACAGCTGAGTGTCTTTCTACGCCATGTGAGTACCACCTGATGATGTTGTCAGGGTGTGATGCACAAGAAATGGGGTATTACCCATGGAAAATGTCACTGGGGCCTTGTGGCCTGTCGGGGGTGGGACAGGAGTACAGGCTGTAGTGGGGTGATGGAAAGCTGCAGTGGGGCAGGGTGAGCTGGTCTGTCTGGGCATGAGGAGGAGGGCAGCTTTGAGATGCAGCTTCTCTGTTGCCTTGCCAAGCAGATCACTGGCTTCGACAGCGTGGATGATGAATCCAAGCATAGTGGACACATGTTCTGCACTAAAAGCCCAAAGCCAGAGCAATGGACTTCGGAGAAGAACCCATCCTACACCTATTATATATATTACATGTATGCCAACATCCTGGTGCTGAATAACCTACGCAGGTGAGGCTCAGGATCTGCTAAGGGACGTGTGGTAGGCTGGCAGAAGTAGGGCTGCCTCATGAGTTGTCTCAGCTCTTTGGTTGTTGGTGTGGAAAAGTGGGGCCCCCCATGCTCTGCCACCAGGGTAGTTTGGAGCTTTATGTCCCAGAGCCATCCAAACACTCCTCTGAAGGAAGTGTGTGAGAACTTTGGAGTTGCAGAGATACATCTATTGCGTGCATAGATCATAGAGTCCCAGCCTGGTTTGTGTTGGAATGGAACTTAAAGCTCATCCAGTTCTAAGCCCCTGCCACAGGGACACCTTCCACTAGAGCAGCTTGCTCAAGATGAGGAATGATGACAAGTAATGTGCTTCTAGGTCAAGCTGGATTTTTGGGGACTCACTGCTAGGGGAAGAGCTGGACCTTAAGTCAGGGGATCTTGCATCACAGCCACATACCCCTGCTGCTTGCTTGCTCTGAGTTCTTCCATGTGCCTAGGCAGCGTGGCATGAACACGTTCCTCTTCCGTCCGCACTGTGGGGAAGCCGGAGCCATCACACATCTGCTTACAGCCTTCATGACAGCAGATAACATCTCACACGGTCTCAACCTCAAGAAGGTAAGTGGAGAAGTCTGTCACAGAGCAGCCCAGGCATGGCAGAGGAGCACACGTACACAGCTGTACACCCACTGTAGCTGTGTTAATTGCACCTCTGCTTTAGGCTGACACAGCCTGGCTTCAGGCAGATGTTACATGATTCTGTGGGATGTTCTTCAGGCATATTTAGGGATGTAGCTGAGAAACATGTTCAGATTTCAGTGGTTCAGCCTCACAGACCTATCACTGCATGTCTGTTATCACTGGAGCCAGCTGAGTTCTGAAATCAGACAGGTTTCAACTCACTTGGCCTCTTGTGCTCCCCGGAGGACTGCATCCTTGACTGTCTCTTCTTGCACATATGAACTCTCTTCACTGGATTTCCTAGCTGGAGCACTGGGCTGATTGAGGAGGGACCCTGGAAAGGTGAAGGGCACAGCAACTGTATTCCTAACCTGGCAACTCTGCTCATCTTTGCAGACCCCTGTGTTGCAGTATCTGTACTTCCTCGCCCAAATTCCCATTGCTATGTCTCCACTCAGCAACAACAGCCTCTTCCTGGAGTACGCAAAGAACCCATTGCCTGACTACCACCAGAAGGGCCTCATGGTGTCTCTTTCCACAGATGACCCCATGCAGTTCCATTACACCAAGGTAGAGTGGGAGCTGATCACTGGGCTCGTTTCTCTGGGAAGCCAGCAGTGTTTGCAGAGGATCCAGCATGCTGGGGTAGCCCTGGCTGTGGTGGTGCCTCTAATACAGCCTGTGCCTGCAGGAGGCCCTCATGGAGGAGTATGCCATTGCTGCCCAGGTCTTCAATCTCAGCACCTGTGACATATGTGAAATTGCCAGGAACAGTGTCCTGCAGTGTGGCCTGTCCCATGAGGTGGGTGCCCCTCTAGGGGACCTGGAGGCCTGGGGATGAGGACCAGGTTCACAGCACATTGAATCTGATACTGGTTTGGGCTGAAGAGACCTTAAAGCTCCTCCAGCTCCAACCCCTGCCATGGCAGGGACAACTTCCATAGAGCAGCTTGCTCCAAGCCCCTGTGTCCAACCTGGCCTTGAGCACTGCAGGGATGGGGCAGCCACAGCT
>JASSUY010006209.1:6266-19669 GCA_032466535.1 Forpus xanthops | reverse complement strand
TGGGTTGGAAGGGACCTCAAGCTCATCCAGTTCCAACTTCTGTCACGGGCAGGGACACCTTCCATAGAGCAGCTTGCTCCAAGCCCCTGTGTCCATCCTGGCCTTGAGCACTGCCAGGGATGGGGCAGCCACAGCTTCTGTGGGCACCCTGTGCCAGCGCCTCACCACTTTCATAGCTTACAACTGTAGCTTTGTTGGTGCTTTTTGTGATTGTGCCTTCTATCACTCATGCTCTCTAAGGATGGAAAAAATTCCCACAATATGGCTTATTGGATGTTAATTGTTCACTGCATTGTTTTCTTGCCACCTTGTCTCTTGATTATATATTACATTAAATCTTGCAGGTGTTCTTCCGCTAATTGTCCATATTGTGTTTGTGCTGCACTGAGCACAGATGTATCCTAATCCATGGCTGAGGTTGAGTTGCTCTATTTGTGATACAGCAATAAGGATAACTAACACGGTGATTACTGGTTTCTCCAGTGATGGATCATAGTGAGACCTCACCCATTCCTACCCAGCCCTTACAGTGATAATACTTGATTTTCAAGTGATTGACTTCTTACTTGTTTTGATTGAAATCACAGGCTTAATTTCTACTCACCCTTAGAGAGTCGGTTAAGCAGCTGCAGTGTTGGAGCGGTGTATAAGTTATAGCTGTGACAGTTTTGCTGTTGTCATGTTTTTGTGGGAAGGTAAAGAAGAGGGAGAATAGGAATGGGGAGAGGCTCCATGAGCTGTCAGTGTTGGTTTGCTTTGGTGAACTCAGAACATGGAATGGTACTGCAGGGGTGCTGGAGAGGGGCTCTTCATCAGGGTCTGTAGCAGTAGGACAAGGGGTGATGGGTTCAAACTGAAACAGGAGATTTCAGTTGGTTTTAAGTTCTTCCCTGTGAGGGTGCTGAGGCGCTGGCACAGGGTGCCCAGAGAAGCTGTGACTGCCCCATCCGTGGCAGTGTTGAAGGCCAGGTTGGACACAGGGCTTAGAGCAAGCTGCTCTATGGAAGGAGTCCCTGCCCATGGCAGGGGTTGGAGCTGGAGGAGCTTTGAGGTCCCTTTTAACACAAACCATTCCATGATTTTGTGGGTGGTTGCAATTGGGTTACTTTGGTGAACTGCCTGCAGAAAATCCCCGATCTCTCTCTTGCTACAGCCCTTGCAGAACAAGAAGGATGGTTTTATTTTCTGAAGTTTTCTTAAGTCATTTGAACAGGTCCAGCAAAGAGGAGAATGAGGCTTCATCATCCAGTTTATCTGGGACGGAGACACAGTCATCTTTTCCTTCTTGTGGACATGTAGTTAATATACTGTAACCTGGCACAGGCAAGTCCTTTCTGATCCCAGCCAAGTTTGGTTCTCTGCCATAACTTATCATCTTAGTGTAAACTTCTGAAGCCCAAACCCTGTCTTTATTGTGTACACATTGTCATAAAAAACAACCCCTGCTTACAGTCCTGTTTTCCTCATTCCTGAAACCTCCTAACCCGGTTGACTCGTTGGAGTGCATTTCATGCATTCTTAGCAGATGGGCTGAAGGAAACGCCTAGTTCACTCGCAGCTAGAGGCTAGAAAGCATGTAAGGAGTTCATGAACGTTGCTCGTCTCCTCTTGCAGTCACTGCAAAGTGCACTTAGCCTGCCGGGGGGAAAGATCCCAAACTGCTGGGCACAGCATGAGCATCCCACATCTGGAAAACTGCACTGGTGTGACGCCGCTCCTGACAGTGAGTTAAGGTAGGAGAGTTCAGTGATCATTGGCTTTCTCAAATGATATTTGAGGAAAGCAAATGTCTGTTTGTTAAATGATTGCTCAATACTTGGGAAGTGGAAAGTATCTGTATCTTATTTATGCCCACTCCTGGCAGTGTTCAAGGCTAGGTTGGACACAGGGGCTTGGAGCACCCTGCTGTAATGGAAGGTGTCTCTGCCCATGGCAGGGGGTTGGAACTGGATGAGCTTTAAGGTTTTTTCAACCCAAAGCAGTCTGTGGTTCTGTAATTCAGTTTTAAAACTCTTTTGGGCTGCATGAAATAAGGAGCTGAGTTCCCCCTTCTGATGCTACAGTGATGGGAAGTTACTATTGCTAGCAGGGGTGAGGAGCTCACAATTCACACGTGTGGAACAGCTGCTGCACAGCAATAAACAGCACTACAGCAGCTTACAGTTAATGCCACAAGCAAGTTAAGCATGTTAATAAAGAGGTACAAAGACCAAATAGCTGCCTTGCACTGAGTGAGGAACGGGAAAAAGTAGACCTCTGGGCCACAGCTAATGCTTCCTGATGTTTCTATTACTGTGGAGCAGTGGAGCACCATAGGAAGAGCTGGTTTGCTCCTTGCTGTTGAGATGGCCTCATGTACTGTTCTGTAGGCTCTATGGTCACTGATGATTTTGCCAAGCTTTTACTGCTTGGGTTAGAATTTACAATGGCAAGCACTGGCTTCCAGCTGAACAACCAGAGAGTTCCTTAACCTAAACAGTGGGTTGTTTTCTAAAACAGGACTGGAAAAGAGTGTCTCTTCCTGTGCTTGAAATGATTCCAGTTGTTTGGCTGGGTTGTGCTAGTTCCTGCTCCCATCATGGCCTTTGGGATGGTGCCTAAAGGAGGAAGGTTTCTGGTGGAAGTTTCCTCTGCTTGGTAAAGCTCCATCAGTTTTGAAGCTCTAAAGGATTGTCTTCTGAATCAGACAACTGTTAGAGCATTTCTAACTGGTGACAAACCTGTGTGTGTCCCATCTCCACCACCGTGTCCAAGTGGACCGGAGGCTGGAGCTGAGAAAGGATGCAAGAAGGGTAAAGCAATAGAAATCCTACAATGAGGACTGAGGAGCTATTGAGTTCCTCTGAAAATGGTGGTTAATAACAGGCGATTAGTGCTAGTTGAGGAAGGGTCCATGAAGGGAGCAGAGGTAACAAGCAAACTTAGACCTAGAAGCAAGTGATAAACATGAGCAAGAGGTTTGTAGATGGAGGTTTAAGCGTAAGAAGGGACATAGATTGTGCTGGATAATCTCAATCCTCACTTTTCTTAATGTCTGAACACTTGGCTTTGCAGCCTGAACAATCTTTTCATGCATAAGAAATACTAAGAAGCCATTTGGAGGCAGCCTTTGTAATACTTCAGAATACCCTTTGCGGCAGGGATGAGCACAGGTTAATTAGGAAGCTTGGGATTGGCGAGGGGGTTATGATTAGAAAAGAAATCAGATAAAGGTATGGGAATAGGTTAAGCAATGCTGCATGTTGCAGGGTCAGTTGGATGGAAACACAACTCGAATGACTCATCAGTTTTTGTATGATACAGCTGGCTTTTGACCAAAGGTTTCCCAGTTCTCTGAAGCAGAACTGCCTCCTCACTACCAAGATAAAGCAGTTACGCTGTGTGGTATGATGAGCTGATAGCAAGACTGGAAAATGGCACAGAAACAGCAGGCACTTCTGCCTGCATTCAGAGCCTGAGCACTGCTGCATATGATCTTGGTTACAGCAGAATGCCTGAGCTCTGGCTGTAGAGCTCATTCCCCTGCTGCCAGAAACCGTACAAATGCGTATAACCCAGGCTTGTCCAGGGCAGGCAGTGATGTTCCTTATCCTGCTCTCACCATATCTGGCAGCAGAGATCTTATAAGGAGGACAAAAAGGAGTCTCTGAGTCTTTGGTTGGCTTCCTGCAGGCTATTTTAGAGCCATTCTTGCCTTAAATCCCTAAGTCCTGAATGAGCTACAGGGTATCTATTAGCAGTCTTGCTACCAAAGTTTTAAGCAACTGACAGACCCTCCGTGTTCCTCAGGAAGTTGTTTCAAACAAGAGGTTTTGTTTGCTTTGTTTGAGTTTTTTTTTACTTGAATTTGCTATAATTTGAATTTCCAATGATAATTTCTACCTTCTTCTAATAGGTGAAGCAACTACTGTCAGACATCTCGCTGTGGAAGTCTGCACCAACAGTGCTCAAGGTACTTGGAACTTTACCTTGTCTAAATAAAATACTCATTCGAGCTTACTATTTTAAGGTCTAATGAGTGTTTAAGGTTTCATTTCACTTTGTGGTTTTTGAACAATGCAGAGACCAGAACTGGGCAAAGCAATCCTCTCAGAGAGGAATCCCAGAGGAAGGAGTTCTCTCAGAGGGGGTCTCTTCATCAGGGACTGTAGCGACAGGACAAGGGCTAATGGGTTCAAACTGAAACAGGGGAAGTTCAGATTGGATCTAAGGAAGAGGTTCTTCCCTGTGAGGGTGCTGAGGCTGCAGAGAAGCTGTGTCTGCCCCATCCCTTCAGTGTTGAAGGCCAGGTTGGACACAGGGCTTGGAGCAAGCTGCTCTATGGAAGGTGTCCCTGCCCGTGGCAGGGGTTGGAGCTGGATGGTCGTAAGGTACTTTCCAACCCAAACCATTCTATGATTCTAAAGTTCACTCTGAACATCCAGGACCTGATGTAATCCTCTGAATTACTTGTATAAATGCTTCAGTTCTTTCAGCATAGCTCCATCCTCAGGGTGTATTTGCAGAGTGCTAGGTCCTAAGCACAGGGCTATATAGGCAGGGTGAGAAATGACAGCATTTCATTCCTCTATAGAGCCAATGCTATGGCACCAACAAGTAACTCATACAAGGATAGGATCCATCAGGCTCTTTGTATCTCTGAGCCGTCCACTGCTTTCAAGATAAACCTTTACTAAGGTTTTGTATTGTACAGTTGTATTAAACTCAGAGCTCTCCACTGACAGATCCTGTATTGAACAAGTTAAAGACTCACTGAGCTTATTTGGGTTGGGGAAGAAATGCACTCCCATCACAACTCTGTAAAATATGGTACATATTTATTGAAAGGTTTCTCCTTTTGTTTTATACTGCAAGTGTTCTATATGAGACGCGTGTAATAAGGAAATCAGCAAAGAAAAGGTGTGTGGAATAAGCAGAAACCCAGATAAAGAATCTCATCTTCCTAGTAACAGTTGATCTGGCCCTACCAGTTTCAAGTGGAGGATGGACTCACTGCTGACTGCACTTTAAACTGAACAGTACGTCTTCGACTGCTCTGATTTTCTTTGGCAGGGGCTGGTGGTGATTGAAAATGGAAGAAACAAGGAAGCTCTCTCCAAAGCCATGTAAAAACAAAGAACCTGTGAAAACGGAATGGGGGGCTCAGAGTGTTGTATTTACCTATTTCCAAGGGGATATTAACAGCATGGTGGATGAACACTTTTCCAGAGCCCTAAGCAATGTGAAGAACCCCCAAGACCTGAGCACAAAGCACAAGGATGGGACTGTTGGCCTGAAGAATGGTGAGCTGCTTTCTGTGCCTGAGCGTGGTGTTAGCCAGGGGGACCAGCTTTCACTAAGAGCTTAAGGTGGAGTGTGCTCATGTTTGGGACCATGTGCAAACAGAAAGCAAGAAAAGCTTGCAAAGCTCTGGATTATATAGCTGGCACTTCCTGAGTGAATCCCTGTGCTTGCTGGGGTGCTTCCCAGGCTGTCCGTAGGCTTGTTGGCAGGACTGGGTCCTCATTGTCCAGCCAAGTGTCTCCAGTGCTGTCAGATGCATTAAGTGCATTATGGCTTTATTTGTTGCCATAATCTATTTAATCTTGCAATCATTAGAAACCTGCCTATGCCCGTGGCCTGTAAGAAAACACATGTAATAGTTGTTTGAAAGTACTGGTAGTGGTTTAATCTGCTTTTAGCATGAGTTTGTGGTTGATTTTTGAAGACAAGCAGCACTATGGAGAATATATACTTATGTAAAATGGATATTGGTAGTGGTCCCTTAGAAGGCCATTGGAATTTGCCTTGGGAGAAAAGTGAGAGCTGCTGAGACTTCAGATGCTTTCTTTCTCTTTTAAGCAGATAGTGTGTCGCTCCATCAGTGGGATTTCTCTTCACATTGTTCCAAAACATATCCATCATCTTCTGAACCAAGCATGTCAAGTTCGGGTCTGTGTTTTGCTGCTGCCGGTCTGGCAGGCCAGTACCAGCCACCAGCTCTGCAGAGTCATCCAACCCAACCTGCAGACCTATGGCCTTTCCCTTCAATTGGGACTCCCAGTCTCCCCAGTTCAGTGTATCATCACCATGCCTTGCCTGACCTGCATGTGGGAGATGAACCCATCTCTGACAGGAAATACGGTTCTCTTCTTGGTCTTCTGCAACAGGAAAAGTGCCTAACATCCATGCAGGAATGTACCATGAAGCAACACGCAAGTTCTGCTTGTATGACTGGACCTGCTAGGTTACAAAATATAAGCCAAAGTTCAGCTCCTGGGGGAGGTAAGGAAATACCATCACTGTGTTCTTTGATAGCATCTTATGGAAAGAGACAAAATAATACAGGCTGTTGTTGCTCAGGTTTTCAAACTGGAATCACCCTCAGCCCAGCTCATAGCAATGTTTTGCAACAGATAGGTCAGGATGTGTCCTGTGGTACTTGGGATGGATGAGCTCCATAGTGTGGCTTTATCAGAAACTACACATTACCCACTTGCACAATATCCTACCTCCTGGCTTACATTAGGGAGCTTTTTTAAGTCAATAGAAACATTATTCATAGTGTTATAAGGTTCAAGGATGCGGTTGCCAGGTAAGAGGCCAGAGCAGCCTACTTTTTCCATGTAGGGTATTGTAGCTGGGAGGATTTTGGATGCTGGAGAGGGACTGTAGCGACAGGACAAGGAGTGATGGATTCAAACTGAAAACAGGGGAAGGTCAGGTTGGAGATAAGGAGAAAGCTCTTCCCTGTGATGGTGCTGAGGCGCTGGCACAGGGTGCCCAGAGAAGCTGTGGCTGCCCCATCCCTGCAGTGTTGAAGTCCAGGTTAGACACAGGGCTTGGAGCAAACTGCTCTATGGAAGATGTCCCTGCCCATGGCAGCGGTTGGAGCTGGAGGAGCTTTGAGGCCCCTTCCAACACAAACCATTCTGTGATTATATGACTGGGATAAAGGGGCTTCCAGGTTGGCCTTGCCGTGCTTCCCAGCTAATTGCTGCCTGCTGTGAAGTAGTGCTGCAGTGCTGGCAAAGGCACAGCTTTCCCTCTGCAGTAGATCTCCCAGAGCTAACACAATTCACACACAAGTGATGATTGTTCCTTACTTGTTATCAACAATGAGCAGGGGTCCCAGTGCCAGGTACTCCCAGCACACAGAAGAAAGATGGCTGATGCCTGAAATCCATTTCCTGGGATCTTACATCCCTACACACTGCTCTGATGGATAAAATTGCTCCGCTGTGAGTAATTTCTGCCTTTGAGAAGCCCTTTGGGATGAGGCTTCCTGGTGCCCTGTTAGGGTAAGCCTGCATTGCTGTTCCTGGGCGTTACCCACATACATAGCTTGGCACTGGCTTCCAAGAAAATGGGTTGTGAAATTGTTTAGGGAGTCTGCTGGAAAAACACAGCGTGTCTTAGCTGGTGCTTCTAGATGGAGAGGAGCAAGCGTGTGAGGGAGCGATCCCGAGTCGTAGTGTTTGAACAGCCAGCTGCGAAATACCTTCTGGTTGCCCTGTCTCTATTCTGCATCAGCAGGAATTTGGCTGAACACTGGCTAAAAGCTCTTTGTATCTGCAGGCAAGCACAGGTTCTCTCCTGATGCTACACCAAAGCTCTGGTGTTACAAGGAGCTATAGGTGTTTTGCTAACCCATTCATCTAGAGTGTCTAATGTCTGTCTGGAATACACATCTACTGCTTGTGGAACATAGATTTAGCTGAGGCTGGACATTTGTGTTGCATAGGCACCCACTCTAGGCTTTTTGCAGCTAGTGAAAGACAGCCCAGTTACTTGAGAGAGACTGTTTGGATGTCTAGGATTTAATTTAAGAGCAGGGTTAGGTGCCCTCTTCCCCCAAGGGGGCAATGTGAGCCTATTAAGGCTTGGGAGCCCAAGGAGCAAACTCCTCCAAAGTAGGACATGTTTCCTGAAGCTTGTGTTGGGATCAAAAGGGGAAGCAATGCTAACGGGGGACTCTATTCATGGAAAAGGGAATTAAACAGCTTGATGTCCCCCAGCCATCATAGAATCATGGTATAGTTTGGATTGGAAAGGACCTTAAGATCATCCAGTTCCACCCCTCTACCATGGGCAGGCATGCCTCACACTCAGCACCTAAAGCCTTTGTGTGCAGTGGAGCCTCACAGGACTCCGTGTGTAACAGCACACACGTGCTTCTCCAGCATCCCCAAAGGAGCAGATAGGAAACGGCTGGCCCGTGTTCACAAGGAGGCTTTGGCAAGCCCTTGGGATCTGTGCATTTGTCAGGCTGTGGGAGTCCCTGTTTCTTGGCTCTCTCTGTTCAATACACTTCTCCTTGTGCTGTGTCATGTATAGGAACAGCTGATATTTATATTTATGGGAGTGCAGATTGCTGTGCCAGCCAGCACAGAGTTCCCCAGCACCTGTGCTATAGGCTGGGCTGCAAAAGCATAAGGTTTCTTTAGGAACTGCTGTCTGCTGCTAGCTCTGTGCTGAATCTCTGCTCATCTCCAGTGTTTTCTGTCTTTTAAGAGAGGAAAGCAAGCTCTTACCAAGGCTCAGAGAATCCCAATGGAAACCACGCTGCTGCAGGTGAGTACTGGAGCCAGCAGTACTGGAACAAATCGATGCTCGCCTATGAAGGATACCTTACTTATGCATGCAGAACTAAAGATGCTTCCTTGCTTGCTTCCAGGCTCTATTTCCAAACCTTGTTTTCCCCCACATAGACAAACCACCTCCCATAACTACGTTAACAGTGAAAAGGAAAAGCATTCTGCTAAGAAAGAGATGTGATTTCTAACCCCATCTACTGTAGTTCTTGTGGTTCTACCATCAGTATTCCTCTTCACAATGCCTGTTTTGCACTGGCTGTCCCAGTTTCAGATCTCAGAAAGACAGGACACCCTTTGCAGCATATCTCAGACACCCAGTTTCAGGCTGAGATCACTGTTGGACCTGTACACATTACTGCAGCTTTCACCAGCAAAGCCAACACTCTGCTGGGGGAGTTGGTCAAAGAAATGACTTCCAAAGTATTCAGACTTACATGTATTTCTCTGTTCAGACTGTGTGTCCCGGTTAAACTGAACACTGTTATACCCTGGTGGTGGTTCTTTGATGTGCAATATTCTGGGGATGCTTTGGAGGGCTCATTCTGGTTGTTCTCCTAAGAGCCATCTTGCATCAGACCCAAAGGTGTGATTTTGTTTGTACCACCTGTACAGAGATTGCATGGTCTGTGTTTGACAGCCCTGATCCTGCTGTGTCTTTCAGGCATTCAGATCCATGACAGAAGACGAGATTTGTACTTCTAGCCACTGGGTGGTTCTCCTTTATTCTGAAAGACGAAGTTCTTGCTGTGAACTCTTTATTTGCAACTGTGAATCAAGAAGTGAACTGCAGCTATTCCGTGCTCTCTGTGTTGGAAGGATACATGTGCTATTTACTCTTTGGGGAGTGAAGAATCATCATTTTCTAGACAGTAAATAATTTCTAATAGCTGTGGGATTAAACCCGACTCTTTGTTGTGAAGAAATACTGTCTACTGAAGGCTTTTCACGTAGCCCTCTTGAAAAGACTCTTACACTGTTTAATCCATGTATTCATTTACCATCTCTTGATAAGAATCACAATTCTTAACAAAGAAATTGCTGACTGGTAAGTGCAGGGATGCAGTTTGAATTTGCATATGCAGATGAATATGGCATATATATATATATATGAATATGCAGATGGATTTGGCATAAATTCAGTGCTGCAGGTTCTGAGCTTGATTTGATACCTCCATATTGTTTAAAATAGTATTAGGCCAGGGGCAAGACTCTTCAAGACAGCCACGGGTCATGCTTATGGTTTGGAAGTGCAGGGATTTGTAACCATATTTGCAAGTCACAGGGCATTCTTCAGAAACTATGTAATGTGCACATGCCCAAAGGCTCTGTTTGGCCTTCTTATAATGTATCCTTTAGAAAACAGTGAATTAACACTAAATCTGTGAGGAAATCTGAATCCTCATTAGGTGCAATTAAAATACCCTGGAACAAAAGCTGAAGGGGAGAATGTTCTATTTTCCCAACCTCTCTGCAGGCATAAGAGCTTCTGACCAAGCAAAAATCAATTCCTCCATGGTAGCTGCATCCCACAGACCTCAGAGGAGGTGAATGTGGGTTCCATGCAGTGGTGTCCATGAAATGTGTGTTGACTCTTTGCCCTTGGTGACTACATCTGTTGAAGGTGCTGTGAGTAAAACCTCCTGTGACTGGTGCTCAGGTCTGTGTATGTTCAGGTATGCACTGAAGAGGGACTGCTCAGCCTTTGTTGTCAATCCTGAGGGTAAAGATTTGGGTTTAGATTTTCCTTCTCCATTAGCTAGGCATTAATACAAAGGAGCATGATAAACTTACCCTGACAGTTCTACGCAGTTTCTTAAGGAAATTTGACCTTTGGGATCTTAGGCTTGTTATTTGGGAGGACAAATCTACCTGGTAGAAGTGTCTGTGGCTCAGTTTACATCAGATATATGCCACCGTTGGTGTGCATCAGTTATAGCACCTTGCATAAGTTTCTAAATCATTGGAGCCCAGTAACTTCAGGTGTTATTGGTACTGGTTTAAAAGAAAGGATTGCTTAAATCCCAGTTTGTATCTTACAAGTGGACACATGAGCCAGAGCCAGCTGAGGCCACGTGCCAGGGAGACTAAAACCAAAACCAAGAAAGGGTAAATGAACATCATGTCTCCCTATGGGTGAGCACCAGCAAGTCACTTGTTTTTCATAGTTCCATAAAGCTGCTGTTCTTCTAAGTTTAGGAATATCTCTCCAAATAGTTTTCTTTTATCAGCCCAAATCAAATAATCCCTTGATTTTTAAGGTTATGTGGTAATATAATGGGCAGAAGCAAAGCTTTCCATGCTATACTCTGTGCATGCATCTTATCGGTGTGTGTTGTAATCCCAGTGAAGTTACTGCTTCCAACCAGTGAAATATTATTTTGTCTCCCTCTGCCATTTCTCTTAATGGAAAATGTTTAAATCATTTCTCTCTAAGGTCTAAAAAGCCATATAACACTACATGAAACTCCCTGATCTCTTCATCAGGGACTGTAGTAATAGGACACAGGGTAATGGGCTCAAACTAAAACAGGGCAAGTTCAGGTTGGATATAAAGAAGAAGTTCTTCCCTGGTAGTGTTCAAGGCCAGGTTGGACTCAGGGGCTTGGAGCAAGCTGCTCTGGTGGAAGGTGTCCCTGCCCATGGCAGGGGATAGAGCTGGAGGAGCTTTGAGGTCCCTTCCAACACAAACCAGGCTGGAATGCTGTGATTTAAATCTCCTTAAAATGTAGTGCTTTTTGGAGCAGTTTGGTCCAGTGCATGTCACACCTGGGAACACTGAAGGTGCCAGAGCCAGTGTTTGTGGTAAATCAACCAAGTGGTATTGTACAGTTCAGGGTGGGAAACCCCTTGGTTTTAAATGCAAGGACACAAGCCGTCAGTGAC
Organism: Forpus xanthops; assembly: GCA_032466535.1. Lineage (NCBI taxonomy): Eukaryota > Metazoa > Chordata > Aves > Psittaciformes > Psittacidae > Forpus > Forpus xanthops. The sequence continues at coordinate 8,210 of JASSUY010006209.1, read as the reverse complement.
TCTACCTTGACATGGCAACACTTTGAGCCATTGCTGCGGGGTTTGGCAATGCCACATCCTCACCTTCCAGCTGGGCGGAAGACCTGGGGAAAGGCAGCAAGTGCCCATGCACCCCCAGATGCTGGTGTCCTGTCCTGGTCCCCATCAGCATCAGCTCTGTGAGCTCTGCTCTGGGCTGGACACCGGGTGCTTGCTGTTTTCCCCAGCTGATAGAAGAATGAGGACCTTGGGGACAGAGGCTTTGCTGCTCCAGCATTTTATCTAACACCACTGCAGCAACATGCACCAGAGCGTGCCTGGGTTTGTAGGCATCTGTCTCTTCTGCATTAAGCAGGGTTGACAATTCCCCTTTAACAATGTATGAATAGAGGTTTGAACATCTCGCAGCAGTTCCTTACAGCAGGTGGGCTTTTAAATATGCCTGTATATAATACACATGTAAAATATATATTCCTCTTCCACGTTGTTTGCCCAGAGTGGAGTGTTTCTTTTGCCTTCAGGCCAGGGCTGCATTCCCGATGCGCTGCCGTCATGCTCCCGGTGTCTTCATTCCCATTCAGTTCCTGTGCTCCTCTGCTCAGAAGGACTTGGCAGGCAGCACGCTGCACTCAGCAGCTGCCAGCTGGTCCTTCCCACGCTGGTTTTCAGTTCCTGCTCGGAATGCAGCAGTCGTGGTGGTGACGGGAGGAGAAGGGATGCGGGATGTACCCATCGGAACAGCATCTGACTCCCAGAGCACTCTGCAGAGCTCCAAAGGACAGGAGGACAGATGTGGTCAGGGTGTTACATTTCCTGGTACTCTACTGTGGGAAATCACCGTTTGCCTTAATTTGGGTACCACTTCTGAAGCTCTAGTCCAGGAATAACTTCTTTGCAGAATGGGTTTTCCCTTATCTTTTCCTGATGGGCAGATCAGATACAAACTGCATCCTCCATGAGCCCCATTCTGAGACTAACACAGATTAAACCACCCCAAAGTTTCACATGCCTTCCCTATGAGGAGGTTGAGGCTTGTTTGAATAAGCCACAGGAACTGTTGCACATGCCTTCACCATGCGTAGCCCAGGACGCAGCTGGGTCATGTTTGCAGGCACATTGCTATGTCTTCTCACGTGGGATGGCCCTGGTCCAGCTCCTCCTCTGATGGTCAGATAAACCTTGTGGGTAGCTGGGAGCAGTGGGGCTGGCTGAGCTACTCCACCCCAGTTTAGTCACTTGTAACTAGTGATAAAAATAGTCCCAGGCTGCAGTGACAAATAAGAGACATCCTTTTGCTGTTAAAGAGCTTTTTCATTCCATTTCTGTTAAGATATTAATTGATTTCATTGAATCACAGAGTGGTTTGGGTTGGAAAGGACCTTACCCACATCCAACCCCCTGCTATGAACAGGGATGTCTCACACTAAACCATGTTGTTCAAGGCTCTGCCCAGCCTGACCCTGAACACTGCCAGGGATGGAGCATTCACCTCCATTGGTATTTATGACTATGCTGTGGTTTTTCAGCCTCTCTTCTGGCAGGCTCTGCAAGCAGGACAGCACTGCTCCTGTCTGTGTGAGGGGCTCAGAGTCATGCAGTGAGGTTGAGAGCTGCCCAGAGCGTGTCAGCACTGGTGAGTTTGCAGTGGTTTGAACTGAAGGTGGGTTCTGCAGTACTGCAAAGGTCAGGAAACATCAGTGATGTGTGCACAGGTCCAAACTCCTTTTACATCCAGAAGTGATCCATGGGAAGAGACCTTAGAGCAGCTCCAGGAAACCTGGAGAGAGGCTTTGGACAAGGGCCTGTAGGGACAGGACAAGGGCAATGGCTTTAACTGCCAGAGGGGAGACTGAGATGAGCTCTTAGGCAGAAGCTCTTCCCTGTGAGACGCTGGCACAGGGTGCCCAGAGAAGCTGTGGCTGCCCCATCCCTGCAGTGTTGAAGTCCAGGTTGGACACAGGGCTT
>JASSUY010006208.1:0-35746 GCA_032466535.1 Forpus xanthops | reverse complement strand
CCCATTTCCCCGGGACTGGGGAAGAAAGAGGGGGGGGTGTGCAGAACTGTTTGAGGGGGGCCTCAAACCACGACAAATCACTAGGTAATTCCATTATTTGAGCAACCTACTTGTAACAACGCATAAAAAGGTTCTTCTCTCAAGTTACTAAGAGAATCTATTATTAGAAAGTGGAGAGGATTATTTTGTACAGATAGCTGAAATGCACCAGCACAATAGCTAGCAACAATGGTGCATTATCATTAGAAGATAATTATTTAAAAAGGCAGCAGGATAAAAATAGGATTCCTATCTTTAATGGAATGAAAACCTCCCCATTTCAGAAAAAAATTTAATGTCTTTTTAATAAAAAAGTGTTTTCAGTTCATACTCAATGCAAATTAAAAAGAAAACCAACAAAATCAGTTTGGAGTGTTTACACTACATTTCTGAAGCCACACACAAAAAGAACTTAATTCTATGCACAAGTGCTTGCCTTTGTTATACTCCTTTCTACCTCTCTAAACACCCAAGTGAAGGCTCAAAGTATAACCTGAAGATCGATAGATTTAATTGGACAAATACATTCCACAGGAATAGAGTCCTGCAAATATGTGGGAGTTTTTTTAATTTTATATAATGGGTACTTCAGCTCTGGCATATCTGTGAGCTGCAACTACTTCAGCACAGCACTGAACGAGTAGCACTCTCTTAAATGCTTCCAAGGCTACCATGGAGTCTGTAGCTCCAAAGCAACACTTTCCTGTTAGGAATCAGAAAGTAGCCAATGTGGATCTGGAAATTTTTTCATCACATTCCCTGATGAAATGATCTTGTGACTACCTAATTAATTAACTACATAATCTTTATTTCCTAGGTTGATTAAAACAGTCTTTGTTGCAGATCTAGCCTTGAAGATGAAGACATGGATAATTAGTTCTGCAGTCAAAATGAGTGGACACAAATTGTACTTGAACTGAATGCTGAGAAAGAAAATAGTCACATAAATACTGCAGCATCCAGCAGCTGACAGAGATACAAAATTGTACACAGATGAAGAAAGAACATTAGAAGTAAAGAGCAGACGTGTCCTCTCCAATGAAACAGCAAGTACTATACTCACAAGTACTATAAGCACAACAGAGGCTTGCCCTAACCTACAGACTCACAGTACATCAGCACATCTTTGTCTGCAATGACTGCCAGCTAGCTAATGGCCATCTCTATCCTCTTGCCTTGTCCCAAAGGACTAACTGGGATGAGGGAGATAAAGAGCAGGGAATATGATAGCCAATGTCTTCTTATTAATCCTCTAGTGGCTCTGCAGAGGCCAGTCAGGTGAGAAACTTCCAAAAGAGCACATGGAAGAGCACTCAGCAGTTCAAGCTCTTTAAGGTAATTTATCACAATAATTAAATAAAGGTGGTCCAGTTGCATTTTATCTTAATTGTTCACATGATTGGAATGTTCTTGTACAGAGACATCTCTTGGAGAGAATCTGATTGGTTTTAGTCTGACTTGAGGTTATTAAACAGGCATTTTTAATTACATATTTTGGCAAACATGACTTTATTTTCCTGTGCGTGAATAATGGTATTACTGATGGTCATTATATCCAGTGTCAGAGTCACAGCATGTAACTCATATGCTCTATTAGCTTTGGAGTTATGCCAGGGCCCACCACAGTTGAGTCTTAACCATTTGGGTTGGTGGCTAACACAGCTTACTGTGAACAGAGACAAAAAAGTAGTTACTCCCTGGCAACCCATATGGTTTCTTACAGCTGAATTCAAATACAGAACAAGTTAGATTAAAAGTTAATCTGGAAAGGCAGAATTATACTTCTTGGATAGAATAATTTGTAACTGATAACATTTACAAAGTTATTTAAATTATCTTGTCTATGACAAATTTCAAATAGTAGATTGACTACCCCGTATTGATGACATCTCTGTAAATTTTGTAAGGACATGAAATTTGCATTGAAGTCCCAGGAGAGATCTATAAAGGCAAGTCAAATATCAGCAATTAGCAAATGCAGTATACCAAGGAAACAGAAATGTCTGTTCTCGTGGAACTATTTCTTAAGGCTAAATGCCGAAATCATTGTAAACCTGCAGTGTCCATCGATCACAGAATTATATAAGCCTCTGGGAAACATTAACACGGTCAAGACACAAGCCAGCCTCATTCATTTAAACTTTGTTTCAAATGTACTTGAAGTCCTAGCAATACAAAAGAAAACAGGATTTCACAGTATTTGAAAAATGGTAGTTCTAGGAAAGCTTATATAATTAAGAACATTTTTGTAATATATTTGTTCAACTTGACTTCATATTAATATGTCCTGATATTTAAATTATTTAACAGCAGTACAGATTCAGTCTTTGTGGTCAATGACACACTCACCTCCCCAGTGCTCATCACACACTGTGAACAAGGTGGTTTTATTGGCTAATCCTGGGAACACACTGCTGCACTCCATAACAATAGCCTGAGGAATCATTATGATGCAGGACACAATCCAGATAATTATAATGCTGTTCCTTGCTCGCTTGGCTGTGCTTTTAAACATCAAAGGGTGACAAATTGCATACCATCGATCCAAAGCAATACAGCTGAGTGTTAGTACAGACACAGAGACTGAAACTGTCTAAAGAAAAGGAAATATTATGTAAATGTGAATGTAATTATTTTCAGAGCTTTAAAAAACATTTATTGCAAATTTTTTTTTCCCCAGAGTTTTAAAAATTATTTGTATTTTCAACATCTTTATCTACAATTATTGAATAGAAATTACCCCCGGAAAAAGACAGAAAAATTATCCCTTTTTAAAATCACTTCTTACAGAATTACAACAGGCAATATCATCTGCTAGAATACCACTAGAATTAACAGGGCAATGAACAGAGTAGGGTGCTACTCAAACTGAGCAGGTATAGCAGGGTCAGATTCTGATAGAGCAAATTTATGCAAATAGAATTTGCAAACTTTATCTGTAAATCTACTTTTAAAACATTAGATGACAGATTTTTTTTTTTTTGTAGCACAATTTCGTTTGTATATTTTCTGTGTTATATTTAGAAACCAGTACCATCATTTTGTCTTTTCAGTTTTCACAGGAACAACGGAAACTCAGACTCTCATGAACAATTAGCTTAACACAGACTAAATCATTTTGCCTTCAATTAAGTATAATAACCTATCACTCTTTCACTCCATACACTAGGTAATCATTTCACTTACTCTTTAGATTTTCTTCCATTAGAGGAGGAAGATTTTCCTCCATGTAGGCTTTGAAAAAACATCAGTTATTTTGACTGTGTTGAGCAGAGGACATATCTGCTGGAGAATTCTTGCACTTGACAATGCAGCCCTTCAGCCTACAGGTATCTGCTGAAAATATGAATAGTGCTGGAGGCACAGAGCAGATCACCGGCATGCATTCAGAGTTCTGCTCAATTCTTTTGATTTTATCATGACTGAAAGGCCAAGCACTTGTCATTCTAGAATGCTCAGTCAGTTCATCTAAGCAGCTATTCTTGGAAAATGTATTTGTCAATCATTTTGATGCAAATGATCTCATAATTAATCAAGTCCACTGGTAAACAAGCGGTGGCAATTACTGCTTAAGGCAGACAATCTCATCAGCTCCCAGTGAACCTGAATAATTTGACTATTTCTGAAGAATACAAAGTAAGTTTCTAAACACGTGAAAGCCTAGAATCCCTTCAGTCTCTGTCCTGGACACTTGTATATCTCTTTAGGTTCACACACAGAGTAAAAATGACTGTAATTCTATATACAGACATTCTTATTGATATATATGCCCTCTGAATTCTTAAAAAAGATCACATACAAAGAAAAAAAAAAGAAAAAAGAAAAAAAAAAGAAAAAAGAAAAAAAAAGAAAGCGAAAGAGCATCAGTCAATTGTTTCAGAACGAGTATTGCCCAAGTCTAACAATCAGATGGAAAACACAGAAAAATATTCAGAAAGCATAAACATATTCACAAGTGGACCAGTCCATTAGTTCTCAGCATGTACACTGAAAAATCTCCTTCAGTAGCAGGCTCAGTCTTCCATCAGCTTATCACTATTAGGAAGATGCTATTGTTCTTTATCTTCCTAGTAACATCGGTAATGTGTACACAAACACAGTAAAATAATACCTGTAAGTAGGGAATCATTTTGCAGAGGGGCTGCCCAAAGAACCATGTTTCTGTGATGTCTACTACTAAAGTTGCTGGAAGACAAGTAATTGTGACCAGAATGTCAGCCAGAGACAGGTTCACTATGAAATAGTTGGTAACTGTTCGCATGTGATGATTCTTCCATACTGCAATGCAAACTGAATTTGGAAAGACAAGTTAGTGAGATGGAAATGACTTAGATAATACTTCAACAGGCGAACACTTAGCTTTGCAGAATTGTCCTTTACTTAAAACAGAATATTTTAATATGTAGTTCAGTGTAAGAACCATGTGTTTTATTTTTAGAGTGGAAATAAGAGGGTACATGTGGAGAGAATCTTAGTACGCAATGAGTAATTTTCCACAGACCACAGCATGGGAAATAATATCATATATAAAGCAGCTTATTTTCCTGCTAGTTTATCTTCACAAACTACTTGCACAACTTTCTTCATGCCCATATTAATCCATTGGCTCTAGTCTATGGCAATACACATCTACATTTGTAAAAGTTTGCCTTATTCTTACGACAGTATGATACTTCATTTGAATTGCTGTCACACGGAGTCTTGTAAACTGTGCCAGGACAACAATAATTTTGTAATATATTTTGCTGACCATAATACCTCTATTGCATCTGCAGAGATCTGCAACAGTTGTCTGGATAACTGTGATTTAAGGTAAGTAAATAAAGATAATTTTTGCAGAATTAAGCACTACCATTTTAAGCATGGTGTATATTTGATGGTGATTTCTGTGCTTGAAGGCAGCATGTAGCAGACACGTTACAAAATATACCTTTAAAGCATGTTTTGTATCTTTTTCTTCTTTTTCAATCTGAAAGGCTTTCAGAAATGAGGCAAATAAGTCCTTTAATATGGTTGTATTAAAATCATAAGCTAACACATTTAAAATGCCAAATGAGTCTGAGAAACTAGCCTAAAAATAAAGTTTTTATTAACTTTGAAAGTAAAACTCTGAGAGACTATAGAAATCAATAGCTTTTGAATGTTTTAGATTCAGTCACCAAAGGCTCTTTAAAAAATGATGCAGAAAATTTTCTAGAAATACCACAGTAACTCTGGCATCAAAGGTTACATCAAAGGTTCTTCTCCTGTAAACAATAATTCATCCATCATGCAAATCTGGATAAAGATTCAAAGTCTCCTTAATCTGTTGATATACAACACTATGCGTAATTTAGATACATTAAACAGACCACAGAGTGCTAAAGAATAGATTTCGAAAGGTCCTGAAGAGATTGTCCAAACGTAAAATGGAGTCAGCTAGAGTTAAACTTTTCTTATTAAACTAGCTAAACTATCTGGAAGAAAATACACAGACTTTAAGGCTTTAGAGATCAGACACTTTAGATCCTAAGAAGGATGGTGTGCTTGTATCTATCTTCCAGCTGCATGAGTTGATCTAATCAATTATATTATTTCATTCCACAAATCTTGTCTTGTTTAAGTCTTTAGACCAACACAACTACAGTAGCACTATCACTAAGCCATTCTGGCAAGTTTACATTTTAAAATGTTACATTTGAAGATACCATGACTTTCTTACATGTAATTCAATGTTTAAATACTGATCCTATTAAAAAAAACTCAACCAGCCAACCACTTTTCTAATGTCTAATCTACTTTTCATTGCTACCATTTTATAACATCTCATTTCCCTGCACACAGGCAGGAGAGGTAAAAAGTTTTTCTCTGCAGCAGTGCTTCATATATGTAAAGATTGTTGTTACAACATTCTTCAGTTTTCTTTTCAGACTGTGTAATTTCAGGACTCTATCTTTTACTTCCAGAGGGGGGACTATACTTACACATCTAGGGATTATTTAGGACCAGGAAAGAGGAAGAGGTTAGTTGGCCTTCAGTTTCTGTAAGAGAAGGTGATTTTATCAACTACATTTTTAGGATATAGGTTTCCAAGTTTCACTTAAAACTCCTGTTGTACTACCACAGATGTTCTTCCTATATTTTAATGTACTGCAGACATGGTAATAGATTCTATAGCTTGCATAAATTTAATCTTTGCTACATACTTATTATGCTGTTGTAAATGCAAGTGAAAATCCCTCTGCAAAGGTCTTCACTGTTCTTATACAGGTTTTGGAGAAAATCTCCCACATTACCCATTTCTTCCATTGTTTTTTTTCCTGAACACAGAATTTTGTGTCCTCTTGTCTGTGGCCTCAGATATCTGACAGGCAATGCTTAGAAATCAAAAGCTTGAAGGAAACATCCATATTAATTGTATTTTCCTCCTATTTGGGTGATTTAAGTTACTTACTAAAGCAATTATTTCTATAGATTTGCATGATAATTGCAACATAACTATCCAGAGCTTTATTGCTGTTACTTGGTGCATGGGTTTACTATAGTCAAAATTTGCAGACTGAAAATGCAGAGGTAGCACCTAAGAGGGAAGATAATACATTGCTGCCCCTCTGGAATGTCGTTCACTGTTGGAAATGCAATGCTGGGGAAAAAAATGCAAGCACCATTTTATTTTTGATAATTTTAGCACTTAACACTAAAAGTGTCAAGATTTTGACTTTTACTCATAACTCCATTATGTTGAGTGGACATTATGGTCCTGTCTTGTACTTAGGTAAAAGTTGGTATTAGGTAGAAATGTTTTCCCGTATTCGTTATTTCTTTTCTCAATAGGCAAAAGTTAAAGGAAATGTTTTAAAAGTTCAGAGTTTGGCTACTTTGCTCTGATGCTACGGTTTCAACAGTCCTGCATTCTACCTGACTGAAAACAATTTAGGCATTGTTTTCAGCCAAGGATGTTAGTGTCCAAAGGTGCAAGGCATAAGCAGGTATATATACTCTTTGACAAGGCTAATTCTTATTCCTGTGCTGACTTGTCTGGGAAAAGCATATGAACATAAACATTATTTCTGGTAAAACAAATCCATTCAGTTAGTGTATGTGAGGTTAATCTGATCAGCAGCAAACTGCATCAGAAATCAATTCACAGCATTTTGCATGTTGTGTTCAAAGCTTTCTATCAATATGAGCAAACAAAACCTCATGTATACAAACATGAAAAAGCCTCTGAGAAAAAGTGGTTTAAAAACAAGTCTGCTTTTCCTGCCTCGTTGCCCTCTGCTGGTTGCAGTTATTGTTTTCAACCTGCGCAAGCACTAGTAATGTTTTTTTTCAGTGCAAGGCTAAATTGAGCTCTGAGGATCTGCTACAAGTTATTCGAATAGGACAGAATGGTATAAATGACAGGAAGTCAGTTCACTCTATTCCTTCCAGATTTGGGTTCCTTCAGATTCTATTACAGTACAAGGTTATTGAGGAGTTTTGGATAATAGCTTCAGTGACATATAAGTGGCTTAGTAGATAATCGAAAAAGATGTTCTAGCCTGTGTTTAAAACCTATTATGTTATAGGTGCGCAAAATGGTTTGGCTATGCCACTGAATATATTATAACTATTTAAGTATCAGAACAAAAGAATTTTTTATACTGTCCACTTTCATTCCTTTAGCTATTCATTTATATAGAAGTGGAGGCACTCAGCTTCCATAGAAACCCTAAAGAAACATGCTACAGAAAGGAAGCTCCATGTAGTGGGAAATGTCATCTGCCTACCCAGAGTGAAATAGCAGAGCTGTAGCTTTCCACTCAGTTTGGAGAAGAGAAGCAAGAATGGGAAATGTAGTAAAGATGCTCAACTTATAGTGTAGTTTACCAAAAAAGTACTCCAAACTCATAAAATAAGAGATGAGGCCAGCACCAGCCATCCTAAAACAGTTGAAAGATACCATAGAGTTAACAAGATACCCGCTTAGTTGTGACACAAGGTAGGGGCCCAAACTGAGTTTTTCAGACCTCTGTTGAAAATCTATGAAACAGTAGAAATAGCTCTGAATAAAACCTCGATTGAACATTATATGCAAATCTTTAATGTAACCTTTGATGTTTCCAGCTATAAATAAGAGTGAGGATGAAAGTGGGAAAAATGTTATTAACACAGGCACTGAAGAAAAGAGGATCAGAAATTAAAAGGGAGAAAAAAAAAAAAATAGGAGAGAAATGTAACTCAGAAATGTGCTCTTACCGTGCAGGATTTCCTCAGCTGCTTGAGCTCTCCTGGAACCTAACTGCCTGGCCAGTGTATTTTATTTGCTGTATTTCTGCTTTTATTTTATAAATCCACTCACAGTTAATAACTGAAACTGAAAACACGCAGGCCAGCTTTCACAACGAGCAGCTATTTTTCTAATGGTCATTGAGTAATTCGGTTCTCATAATTCTTCACCTCACCGGAGATGCTTTCATTTCCTTCCGCCAGGAAGGGGAGCCTTAGGTAAAATGCCTGCTGTTCTCACCTCTGCCACACAGTGTCAGTAAAACCTCGGAAACTAGTTTGAGTTAACCGGGCTGAACATGTTGGGGAAAACTTGTGGAGGTTTTCCCCAAGCGAGAGCAGTTCTGTGATAATGAAGCGTGCATCCGAACCCATCCTCCAAACATTCACGATCTCCCACATCCAGAAAGCCTCGCAGGCAACTCCCAGCAAGGACTAAACATAAAGAATTCAAATCAAAGTTAAAACTTAAGACAGAGGCTATTAGGAGTCCATCAAGAAAGTTTCATATACCTTCTTATATCCCTGATGAAAAGAAAAACCCAAACAACACTCTGTTATGAAGATATGGTGTGATTGGCATTTTTCATGTATATGTTTAATCCCTGTTGGTTTAGTGTCTTGAGGCATTTTAATTAGAGGCTGTAATGCCATTTATTCAATTATTCATTGTATCTCAAGCTGAATGTGAAAACAATACAAAGACTCCAGCTGGTATAAAACGCAGCTGCTTGTCTCCTGGATGATTTATGCTGTCTTGAGCATATTAAACATTGTGCTGCAGTCCTTCTGCTCGTGGGCTTCAGGTTCAGCTGTCAATTTATTTTCGACATGTCAGCCCTAAATCATTTCCCTAACACTTCAGAAGTCTTGACAACTTCTTATTCAATGGGTCATCTTCCAGTATGACTTCTTTGCAAAAATAGAAACCTAATTTCCATAACCAGCAATACCTGACATTCTATAAATGAAAACCACTACCTCTTATCTCATTTTTGGTGGATAATAAAACCCAGATGGAAGTAAACAAAGTATGATCATTTTTTGACACTAAGCTTCAATGATTTAATTTTGCTTTGCTAATTCAGTATCACAATTGTTTGAATAAATATCACAATATGGCCATCCAGCAGTGATGTTGTGATTATAAGCACTGGTCATTAACATCTCCGAATGCATGGGGCAGAAAAAGAGCTTTACTCTTTTACAATATTTTGCAATCAAACAGTGATAAAAAAAGTTACACAGATTTGTGTTACACAATATGCCCCATCCCTGAAAGCGTCCAAGGCCAGGCTGCATGGAGCTTTAGGCAGCCTCGTCTAGTGGAAGGTGTCCCTGCCCATAGTGGGTGGGAAAGGATGGATGGGAACCAAATGATCTTTAATGCTCTTTCCAAGCCAAACCACTCTATGATTTCATGATTCTTTATTCTCAACCTCCTAGTCCAATCATTTCCACCTGGCAATAATTGGTTCTCCATATGGGATTCTCCCCCTTGTTCTTTTTTGGTGATGACATTATCTACTGTGAATCATGATCTAGGTGGCAGGGTGTCAAGCAACACAATCTTACTGAAAGGGAGGCTGAGTAGATAGGTTATTTAATCTTAGGAGATCTAGAGCCCCTGTGGAAACACTGAATCAACACACTCTGCTGGAAGGAAAAATGCTGCCACTGAAACTACTTTCATTATGATTCCTGATTAAGGATTCCTCTGCTGTGACTTGAGAATCTAAAAATTAGGTGTGAAAGACTGAACTTATTTTATTTATTCTTCCATGAGTCTTTCAATAACTTCATTGATGATCTTGATTAAGCTGTAAGAAGTACTCTAACTAATTGCAGAGGATATTTAATTAAGGGGTTTTGAAACTAGTAGTGAGAACAAAAAATCTAAAACAAGCCGATCTTTTCTGTGAATAGAGAGATGATCTCTACTTCCTAAACAGTCCATCTCTTTCCCACTATTAATCTCTAAACTCACACATTACTTCATTTTTTACACAACTAATCTTATCTGAAAAAAAGAGTTCAACATAAGACCAAGTTTACGTTGAAAAAATAATAGAAAGAACGACACAAAGACACTTTTTATGCGATGTTTATTATCAAGGAAATATTGAAAAAATCATACTGCTGTTAATAATAAGTATACTTGAATACGTGATGTGGCAGCTGAAAAGGTGGACAATATTCTGGGCTGCAGACACAAAGGAATTACGTAACCAGACAGTGAGGTGTCAGCTCCTCATCAACAGGACATACTAGGTATGTCAACAGATCTGGAAAAAATCATGGAAGCATGATAAAAGAAGTAGGTGGCTAGGTCATGCTCCCTGGGTATCACACATAAACAAGTATATACATGTATGCGCTGGTTTTGGCTGGGGTAGAGTTTTCTTCATAGCAGCTGGTATGAGGCTGTGTTTTGGATTTGTGCTGGAAACCATGTTGATAACACAGGGATATTTTAGTTATTTCTAAGCAGTTCTTACATAGGATCAGGCCTTTTCTGCTTCTCACTGCCTCTCAACAGCTGGGAGGGGGGACAGCAAGGACCACTGACCCCGACTGACGAAAGGGGTATACCAAAATATTGTAAACCATGATTTGATTTGCTGAATAAATGTCCCTTCAAGTGTTAAAAAACCATGTAGGTGTAGGCTCTTAGTGACATGATTTACTGGTGACTTGTCAGTCCTTCATGATATTAAAGGTCATGTTTTCCAGCCTACTTGATTTTCTGATAACACTGAACATATGAAATCTTTGTGTTGTGTTTAATATTAGCTTTACTGAAATATACTAATGGGAAACCATCTTCCACAAAAGACTGGAGTCTACATAAATAAAACAGATCTACAGCAGCAAGTGTGCTTGCAGCAATGCATTCTCTGAGATGTTTTCTAGCTACCAAGTGCTTTATTATACTCAGGCTTTTAAAAGGACTTACAAGAATATGAGTTACTCATGTTCTTCACCCCACTTATATATTTTATGTACTGCCTTATTATTACAGTGACAGAGAATAATATAAGATGTAAATTCTGCTTGCTGGAAAACAATCTCTACAGATCAAAATAGAGGCTAATAGCACAACCATCTAACTGGCACAGGACTCATTTTCTAACTTGCTCACATTACGTAATTTTAGGCAATTAACAACCTAATGGAAATGGGAATTGTTACCAGAGAATCAGCTATGATATAAAATATGGCTGTCCAAAGTGCCAGGTTTCAACTCTGGGTGAAGTGCAAGGTACCATCACATAGTTTTCCTGAGCTAACTGTATTGATTAAAGATTGGCTTTCAATTGCCTACCATACACACATAAATCATTACAGGTATTATCTGGCAATCCCAGTCATCTTTGCAGAGCTGACTATACTGAATGACCAGTTATTTCATAATCACACTGATACACTTTTCTTGTCTATCCATAGTAGCAATAAAAAGCTTACAAAATCCTTACACATACTTTGTGTTAGAGATGGAAGGACCATAAATATAGCTGTCATGCTGCATGACACTACAATAAAAAGATTTCACACTCCATTATGATTCAATTTAAACCTGCGTGACTCATTAAAATCAAGGTGTGCTTCACAGCTGAAATGCTTTGCAACTTTGAACTAATGTGATTCAAAATATATCTGTCAGTTAATAAGGGAGTTGCACAAGGAGAAATCTTTCCATGTCCATGCCTGTTTCTAATATAGATGAAAGAATGTCTTCTTTTTAGGTTATGCAAAGATAAAACAGTTTGCTATGCTAGTAAAATGCTACAAGTATCTTGTATAATATGTAACTTCTGAGTCTATATCATGAATCCACACTGCCAACATAATATTCCAAAACTGAACTAAAATCCTTGCAGTCTTACTGCACTGAGAACCAGGAGACAGAGCACAATTCTGTCAGGGCTGAGTGCACCCCCAGGCTCTGCAATCTCTGCCCAATCCCCAGGGGTTAGCTGTTTGTAGTGGATGCCAGCTCTGGTACAGGGCAGCATGTAAGCTGGGATCAGTCTGCTGGGAACAGAGGATTCAGAGAAAGATGTGAGACACCTCTTTTGCAGGTCACATCTTTCCCTGAGAGCTTCATTTAAGCTCAGGCTCTCACTCTTAGCTCAGGCAAAGACGACATTGTCAGCATGCGTGCGTATTACTGATTTTGATTGTAATCCTCACCCACTGACTTGACTCTTTGGCTTTACCTCAGACCTGCTTCATCACTACGGATCTGTCTGGCAATTGCTGGGAGGTGACTGAATCCTGGTAAACATCATCAGACCTACCATGCTCTCAGGCGTTGTGGGACTGTGTTGGTGAATACATTGCCCTGTCAATCATGCTGCTGTCTTCAGCTCCTGGCTCTCTTTCTCTAGGGAACAGTCCATTCTAGCTCTTCTCTGATGGGTTCCACTTGTGAGATATACAGTAAGTAAGTAAACCAGCTGCTAACATAACCAAAACAGCAACAAAAAAAGGTTTCACTTGACATGCAACACAGAAAATAAACAATGCTTTACAAATAAAGAAGCATTACAAAACCTTCAAGTTTTTCTGAAAGATGGTGAGTTAAAGCAGGAAGTGACAACAGCTTTCATTTTATTTGGTAATGTGCCCAAAGACATTTCTGGCTGAAGAGTACTTCACTGACCTAAGGGAAAGAAAGATGTGTTAGCCTCCCTTCAGCTCCTGACAGCAAGGGCTTTACAGGCTTTAGTGGCCTTGGAATTGTGAAGTTGCTGAATAGCTCTGCTGAATTGCTTTCCTTCTTCTAGAATCTATGATTCTTTCCAAACATCTTTCAAAACATAAAATCAATAAGTAGCCAGCATATCCTGCCACTATCAAGGTTGCACCTGTTTTGGGTCTGAATAACAGAGCGGGTCTTCAGAGCTATCACTCCAACAGCTTTGAGAATGTATAAAATAAAATGGGATAAATTCTTTAAAGGTTTCAATGTTTATCAGGAGTACATCTTGAAAGTAAAATGAAACTAAAACAAAACCAGCAACAATAAAGTTTGCTATTTGCTTCCTTCGTAATCTGTCAAATACGTGCTGGTTTGTTTTCCCTTGCCACCCACCCCCGTGTCTTAATGTTCAGGCATTGCAGGGGAATTCTGACTGACTCGTGATAGTTCTTCTGTAGGAGCTGCTCAATAGCCAGTCTGTAAGTCAAAGATTCTGATACAACAGATGCCAGATTTTTATCAGCAGTGCCACAGACAGAAAAAAGGAAGAAAACTGGATGGCAGAGGAGTCCTAAAGTTTTATTATCCATATAAATGTAGTCTCAGAAGTAAGAACAATAGCACTACCTAAAAGTAGTTACAAATTAAACAGAATATGACTCCATATGGAAAGGAATCTATTTTTTTATTTCTCTTTCAATAATTTTTAATGGGTTTTGACCTCTGTCCTCCTCCTTTATCACCAAATGAATTCACAGCATACCCTTGTCCTTACAATGTTAGAAGACAAATAGCCAAAGTGCTTATTATTTTACTCTGACTAAAAAAAATACTATCCAGGGACATTCTTTTTTTTATCCAACTGTAAGGGCAGCCTCCAGGCAGATGCAACAGTCCTTTCTTCTAGAAGAACTCAAATGAAAGTCAACAGAATTTGTGTTATCATTCAAGACACCAGGCATCTCTTGCAGCTCACCTTCCTTCAGCCTTGGACATTGCCCTTTTTCAGAGTTGGGTTCAATAGATCTGCACTATTCACACTAGGCAGAATTGTCTTTTGACACAGAATGGTAAAGGAAAGTAGAACTGCCTCCCCACTGGACTGTCTGGTCATAAAGCATACGAAGTGGAAATAGTTACACATCTGGATATAGGAATCTAGAAAGAAAAGGGCATAATTTCAAATCAGCTTCATCTTTTAGTGCTTTACTTTATCTCACAAGGATGTGCATAACTCTCAATAGTAATACCCATATTACGCAAACACCAATGTATTTTAGTTGATTCTCACTGTCTTACATAAATTGAGCTCATACAGTCTGTATCATGGGTAGATAAAATGTAAAAATGTTGTATCATTTCCTATGTGTGTATCACTTCTTATCTTTTTAAAAATGCAAAATCCATTCTAGCTATTATTCATCCAATAGATAAAGGTGACTGTCATGCTCATATTAGAAAAAGAAAGTCCTTTCAGTGTCAGATTCCCAAAGTAATCTGGATAAAATTAAATGTCATAATTTAAAATGTGATTAAACAAACTATGCCTCATCTACAGTAATCAAATAGGATGCATGAAGATCATGGCACCATTTAGAAGAATACATGACTCATCCAATTCTACCAACACATGCCTGTATGCCTATACCTTAGTATTCACTTTTAAATAACAACAGAGCAGCATTTGAGACAGTTCCTTATTGATAAGCATTGGCTGTGAATCTGGTGTTAGAACTGTACACAAAACTTTTCTTCTTCAGTCCTAAGAAAATAAGTAAAAATCACATGAATACTGTTGAGCTCTATGAGTCAGACTATGAGCTTTCTGAGGAAAGAGCCACAGTTAGGTTCTGTACAGATCTCAGCCCAGCTAGCAGTTACTGTAAAGCAGAAAATAAATAATAGAGCTATCCAGAGAAGAGTATTTCTTGGTGAATTAAATTTGTTTTCATTCTGAGTTGGAAAAAGAAACAAGTATCAGCAAATTGTGCAAGTTAAGAACATTTCTGAAATCTCTCCTGATGTCCTACATGGTCTTTTACCCTTGGAAACCAGCAGTGCTGAGGACTTTCAAGCTCGGTGCTGACAGGTTGTGTGTGCTAAGGATCTCAGCTTCTGCCAGCTCTGGGGAGAGCTGCCAAGAGGCCCAGCAGACCGACTGGTGGGACACCAGAAGGATGCTTATTCTGTCTTCAGTCTTTGATTAAACCAAAGGTCTGTGTGCTCTGCTGTACATTCCGATTTTGATGAATGCATGTTCCTGGAGGGAAACCATCTCAATAGGAAAGTTTTGACCCATGCAGATAAGTAACCCAAATGATGACCAGTTCAATTCCTTACCTGTATAAATGGAGCTAAATGTATGGAGTTGTACAGTAATTATTAATCCCTTGTGTTCTTATTCCAGTTCTTAATTGTTACAATTGGTTAGTGTGAAATGATAATATCAGTAACCAGAGACCTCCATATACCCTTCTGTAATAATCTAGCTTTTTATTTGTAAGTGATGTCTTTAATGCAATGTTTTCAAATAAACAAGAAACGGGCATTTACTCTGCAGTAGATTTTCCATTAAGCAAGTCCTACCTTTTTGCACTAGCTGTACAAAGAAGTTGCAAAAGTTTCATTGCTGTGCAGTGGTAAAAAATGCTTTTGGTCTTGTTTGCAAAACACAAAGTTCTTACCCTCAACACCTATGCTTCTTCTAGTGATAGTGACTGAGTGAGGGGGAAAACAGAATAAAGCATACTGGTCTTATCATCTGCATTTCAGATTCCCTGAATGTTAATGTAAAAATGTCCTAAAACCATCTTAAAACCTGTTTCTTTTCAGTGGCTTGCACAGAAATCTCCAATAAGCAGTCAACATGGGCACACAGGAGAATCATTGACAGGAAGCACTCAAATGCAATAATGGAACTTGCATTCAAATGCATAGGCTTGCTAGCAGTTTTCATTTTAGCTGGTTTGTGCTGCAGCTTGGACAGTGTGTGTTGACTCTCCTAATTAAAATGAACGCTAAACAGCAATGCAGACCTCGTTACATGCTGCTATAAGTAGGATTCCTGCTGTGCAGCTCACTCAAGAGCCCAGTAGATATCAATCAAATGTCAAGTTTCTGATCCTACCCTTATCTCTTAATTAACTGTCAGAAAGCTTCAATGTAGTTTATTACTAATATCTGAGGGATGTGCTGTGCCTTCCACTTGCGCAGATGTTATTGCTGGGACATGAGTCTCTTAATCCCATGTAAATACACAAATCAAAGAGACAGAAACGTAATTTTTCAGTACAACATAGGGAAGGGTCTTTCCTGGATGCTTAAGTGCCATTGGAATAGGACATGAATGAAACATATTTCACTTGCCAAGCATGTTCAGCAGCACTGGTCAAACATAAGCAGAGGAACACAATGCATCATTAAGGATAATACCATTAGAGCTATCATAAGCATTATTAGCCACTAAAATTCACTCTAGAATCACTTCTGCTCTGTTTCAAGAAGGTCCATAACTAAGTCCCAGATTAATCTCAAATATGAATTTTTTTCAAGCAGGAGAAAATTGCTTCTCAGAGACCATAACGTGCATTGGCCTATATCAGATTTTCATTAGTAGCCAAAGTTTCACAAAAATGCCTTTGGAAAGAGCATTAGACCACATGCATTTGTATCCTCAAAATCACATGAGCCTGCAATTAGTGCAGTAAGAGCTTTCTTGCATAAAGATGAGACAGTATTCAGCTAACGAGCACCTGCACCTGCAGACCCCACAAACAACTTGCTAGTTAATAGGAGCAGTTTGGGTGACTGAGGTCTGTGTAATACACAAAGGCAGTTTAAAGAGCAAACAGCTCCAGCAAAGCAGTCCAGCAAAAGCAGAGGTGGGTGGACAGCCAAATGTCAGCTTCCATTCCAAGCAAAAAGACAGCACACATAAATGAAAGAAGGAATGGCTTCACATCAGCACAGTTATTATCCTTGTTGGCAAGAACACAGAGAGGAAAGCTTTTCTCCTTGTGGCTTCAGAGGGAGGGTTGACGGGGAAAAGTGTATACAGGGTGAGAGCTCCTACAGCTTAAGATTTGACCTTGAATCTTTAACGGTAAGAGGACAGCTTATTTACAGAATGGGGGAGTGGGGGCCAAACAGGTGAACGCAGGTAGTTCTCCTAAACTCATCTTTGCTGAAGAGCAGAACGAAGGGTGCTTTTCTCCCTAGTTTAAAGCACAGTCTCTTTGTGAGGGCTATTGTCTTTACATTGCCTGTCAAGCTGGCTGCTGAGCAATCGACTGAGAAAACATGTTCAAGGTTCTGAATAGCTCAAATGTAACACTCTTTGGCTGAAAACTCGCTGTTTTTGCCAGCGTACACACTGGATGTTTACAAGCGCTTAGTGCAACATCCCAGGAAAATAAACAAATAAATAGCACCATCAGTCCGTTGGAAGAATAACCAGCCTGGCAAAATATTGCCTATGGCTGCAATCTTGCCTCGGAAAGCCGAGAGCTGGCAGACGACAGCCCAAGCACGCATGAATCCTTCTGAAAAACATGAATGGAAGACCCGTATGGCGGGGTGGGCGCGGCAGTGCGCCACTTCGTTCATGGCAATGGCACTGATGGAAATGAAACATGCAAATGGCCGTGACTCCCTCTACGTGCGTTCTCACGGCGTAACCGGCTCCAAGGCGGCCTCACCGCGCGTCTGCTCATTCATAAACGCGGAACTGATAAAGCACAAACGACTTCCCCAGCAAACCGCGCGGCTGCAGGAGGGAGCGGCTGTTGGTGCGGGCACGGGGCGGCACAGGGCAGGGACTGTGCACAACCATGTCCTCCCCACGCAGCCAGTGCCGGGCGGGAGGAGGCGGGGGGCCACACAAACGCCTTTCCCGACGGGCCGGCTACAATCCTGGCGTGGGCTACCCCGCCCGCAGCCTCGGCTCGCTTGGGAAGGAGCACACTGCCCTCCGCTGTGCCTGTTACCGCTTCCCACCAGCGCTGTCCTGGGCCCCCCGACGCACTCTGCCGCCGCTCACCCCCTCCCACCGCCTCCTTCCCGGATGAATGGGAGCTGGAGGGGGCGGGCTCCCGACGCCGCCTCGCTCTCTTCTCTCAATGAGAGCCCGGCAGGGCACCGCCCCGTTCCCCCATCGCCATCCCAGCTCCGCGCCTTCATCCTGCCGGGTGCTGTGGGGAGCAACCGCTGGTTCCCCGCACGGGGCGGGCGCTGTCCCACTCCCGTTGCCCCTTGCTGCGGCCCCGATCTCTGTCCTGTAGAAAAAACTCGCGTTCGCCCTGCTCCGCCGAGCGGGCCGCGGCTGAGGGAGCAGCACTGAGAGGCGGAGCTGCCGGCTGGGACGGGCTGGCCGGGGGAAGTGAGGGACGTTCAGCACCTTGGCGCGGCGGACAGGGGCGGGAGCCGACCGGCAGCCCCCGGCTTCCCCCGGCGCGTCCCTCCGGCAGGCTTCGCCAGCCGCTCTCTGCCGTCCCCACTCCCGAAGCGAGCGGCTGCCTTCTCAGCCCCTCGCGGGCGCAGGGAGAAGCGGTTTTCACGGCGTCCCGCCTCAAAGGCCCCTTCCGCGCAGCCTTAACTTTCCCCCACGGCTAGCGGCGCCCGCGTTTCCAGAGAGGGAAGCGAAACCCACCCCATGTTTCCTGCAAAACCGTTCAAACCGCACCTCGGCAACGAAGAACGGGAAGTTTGGGGAGCGCAACTCACCCAGGACATTCCCGACGAGTGCCACGATGAATACGACGATGTAGCCGGCTATCAGTGCCCATTCATACTCCTTGGGATGCAAATACTCCTTCCAGAGGTACCTCAGGAACTCCTCATCGTCGTAGTCGGAGGAAGGGGTTAAAAGAGTCTCCCGCGTCTCGTTTAGCTCCGATCCGGTGGTCCAGTTCCTACACGGAGGGGAACCATCCTCGGGCTGAATCCCGGACATACCTAATGGTTGGTCCTGGGGTTGGGAAGAAAACCCAAACCACAACAAACCAAACAACAGATGCTCTCAGAGCATCCGAGCTTTCTCCCGCCCGTCCATCGAGACTTGTGGTTGTCAGCGCGAAAAGCGGGGTGTGGGGAGAAAAATGACGCGGGAACTTACGGGAGCCAATGCGGGAACAGGCTGGGGATCCGCGTCGGTCCTCAACCAGCCCTCACCAGCCTTTTTTCCCAGTCTGGTAGGGGGAGCAGCCTCCATGCACGCGGAGGCTGCCCCCCTGCCCGGCAGGGGAAATGTCTGACCGGGGTGGGCTGCATGCTTAGGGAGCCAAACCGCGCCTGCCTCCGCTGGAAAAGTCACGTCCGTTTTGAACAACTCTGATTTTCTGTCCTCAAAACATGCACATGCTCTCCCCACCCCACATTTCTGCACACACGCCCCCTACCCACCCCTGCTTCTCTCTCCTCAACCCCACTGCCGGCTCATCCAACCCCTATTCCTACTGTGGTTCCCTTTGGTTTCCCACCTCATCTCGCACAGGCACTTTAGACTTTTTTACTCTAAGTACTCTATATATTCAAGTATAGATTTGTAGATCAAAGGCAGGGGAAGGCTGCTGTGGAAGGAAGCACAAGGTGAAAGGAGCCATTAAAAATCCGCGGCTAATAGGACTATCTCCTTCCTGTGCCCCTTTGGAAGTTGAACTGGGTATAGGGCTAAACCAGAGGAATTAACCCTGGTGGGGAAATCCCTAAGGGAGCAAGCAAGCACGGGGTTCACTGGATTTGAAGATAGTGGGAGATCACTGTAGGCTTGAGTCTAGCATGCAGGCTTCTTGCCCTGAGGTTGTTTCAAATCCTCTACGAGGGGTCTCAACACAGCAAGTGCCCTGTAGCTATTCTGAATTGAGCTGAGCTGAAAGAAAGCAATTCAAGAGAGCCCAGAAGTGCTAGTTAAACAGCGTAATAGTATTCCCGGTTTGTGGCCACTGCTTTTGGAATTACTTTCATACTTTGCCTGGTGTGGAGTTCCTGAAAGAGAAGGGATAAGTTTGGACCTGTCCCTCCTTGACTGCAACACCCCCCTCCCCACCTCACCCCCCTTCTGTTTAAGTAATCTGTTCACTTCCTATCTGAATAAATTAATGAGCCTGGTGTAAGCACCACCTCCATTGTGAAATGTCACATCTCACTCAGTTAAGCATTTCAGTGCAATGTCTGCAATTCTGTAGGGACTCTACTTCCCACACATAAGCATGATGGAAAGGCAGATACTCATTAACGCTGTAGTGCTTAGCTTAGACAGTACTTTAGGTTCCTGAATTGTTCTTTACCAGTGTGTGGACTTCTCTACTGCCTTCAAAGTCCAATACAGCATACCTTCACCATGTTTACCTGCATCTATTTCTACAGAGCTGCTCCCTTTGCTATAGTTCTCTGTAAAATAGAGAAAAAAAAAACAAACAAACAAAAAAAAAAACAAAAAAAAAAAAAAAAAAAAAAAAAAAAAAAAACACAACAAAAAAAGCCCATCACCTTTTCCTATTCCACAGAGAAGTTAAGTGGACTTTTAAGGTCAAATATGTTAAAAAGTAAGATATACTTGGATTTACTTGTAGGATCAGCACCTATCTTACATAAACTAGAAAGGCAGACTTTGCAAGTACCATAAATAAAGATTAAATACTCTGCCACTAATGAAAACATCTGAGGTTATATTAATTGAGGTGTGAGTTTTGAGAAGTGATGTAAACTCTCCTGAAAATGCAGGAATTGCAACCAGGTCTACTTGGTACACAGAAAGTGACATACCTAAGCAGCTTGTCATGATCTTTGCTAGTGGTGAAAAGACTTAGAGCATGACCATTTTATGATCAGTAACAGACAACAGCAGTCATGCTCCAGCTTCATTCATATGTTAAAATGTTGGTCCATAATTCCAATAATTTGCTTTCAAGTTGCCATAAAGTCTGAAACACATAATGCCTTTTTTGACAAAGTATTTTTTTTTTCCCTCTTTCACTAATAGTAGGAACCTGAATTAAAAAGGTATAAATATTAACAAACAACATGGTTTTATGAAAAATGCATCTTAGGTCTCATTGTACTTTCAAGAAGATTACAATTTTGATTGATAAAGCCATATAAAATTGATTATGCAGATTGATAAGCTGCATAAATTTAGTATTCCTAGAGTGCTGCAAGGCATTTGCTTTGATTGATACCACACATTCTGATTGGAAGGCAGGATAGCAAAAATCAATACGGCACACATTATAAAGATTAAAAATGGTCTAACTAACAAATCTTGAAATGAGTTGGAAGATGGAGAATCATCACTGAACCTGTTTCTGTGCATTTCTACTGTCAGTTCTTGGCTCTGTTGCACTCATCTTTCAGTGACCTTGAAGAAGCTGGCAGGTGATCCAAAGATCACGAGTAATCAGCTAAACACACACACTCTCATCACAAACCTGTAGCCAGAAAGCTTCATGTTGTCCTTGATAGTATACATAACTGTGACTACAGATTACTGTATATTGAAGTATGTGTGAGACTTAATTAGTCAAAAATATTCACCATGTGCAAAACTCTGCTACTGAGGAAATACTTCTAAAAATCGAGTCATTCTAGTTGTACATTTTAAAACCAAGATTGAATTCTTTGTAAAAGATAAGTGCTAGCTGAAAAGAGAATTAATTCAGAAATGTTGCATGATCTGAAGTATGCAAGAGGTTAGACTACATAGTCTCCTCTGGCTTTCTAACTTGTGAAAGTGAGTTAGCAAAATATATTCATGTGATGAATTTTACTGCTGATTTATCTTTTAATTATGCTATTTGCATCAAGACCAGTGTCACAATTTAAATGTGTTCCTTTCATATGCAAGTGAACAGCAAATGCTCAAAGTACGTAATTCTTATTTTGTTAGCTGATTTTTTTTTTTCAGTTCAAAACCTGTTTAATGTGGTTTTACAAACTTCTACAATCAAAGGGTATACCGACTACCTAGCACTTAAAAGAAGCATAAATTCAAGGTTATATCTATTAACCTTCTTATCTCAGGAGAATACTGTCTGGTAGTTTCTTCGGCTAAAATGTTCACATATATTGATATTCTTCTAATCCGTAACTTTCACCACTAATCCAGAAATACTGCAATGAAATTACCAACACTAGATGTGCCTTGTGGCTTTCAGTGTCACTTATTATATGATATTAGACTGTGTGAATATAAATCAAGTACAATTTTATGCTTTATTGCATCTGATATCTCACAGGAACTGACATTCATAGAGAATGAACCAGCCCTACTTCAGCATCCACGTTTATCACTTTGTCAAACACATTTTCTTCCCCAATAATAATTCTAGTGCAGACTTATGTTTTTATTAATCACACAAATAGGCAGAATTTTTCATATCTTAGAGACTAGCCCTTTCATTTTAAAATCTTTGATCCAGAGGATTAGTTTCATACTAGTCTAATAGCATATTAAATTAGGAGCTTTTTATTGAAACAGAATGACTTTTAAGCTTTTTGCAAACTTGGGCTAAGAGGCATCTGAGCTGGAGGGTTCAGCCTCTGCTCAACATTTTAACAGGTGCTTTCATTCCTGGGAAGCAAACCACATAACCACAGCCTTCTGAAAAGAAATAGCCTGCTGTATTGGCAGTAGAGATGGATTGTGTGAATATGTCCTTCTTTCCCATCTTCCTTTCATTGTTCTCATATAACAGCTTTTCTCTGTCCTCTTTCTCTCTCTTATGGAATATGCCACATAACAGTTCAATAGAAAGCCACCAGCACTACTATTTATTTATTTTAGCAGTCCTGGTCCATCATGTTCCGGATTTTGACTGTGAAGCCCAGATGGTATCTTTCCTCCTGTAATGGCATTTCAAGGTGAGAGTGCTGCTTCTCCTGCAGCAGCACTAAGTAGTTCCTGGGAAACAGAGGTTATAGTCAACTAAATAGTGAAAAAGGGAATATGGTAAATGAGCAAGTAGAGAGAAGCTAAGAGCAAGAGGGGAAGGTTGATAGAAAAAACCCAGGTTTTGATATCTGTACAGCCATAGAGTGGTGTAATAAAGAGAGTAATGACAAGGCAGTAAGGCGTAAAAAACAGAAAAGAAAAATTAATAGTGTATTTTTTTGGTAAAAAGAATTAATTAATCATCAGATCTTATAAATGAAAATAACTGCTCCATCACAAAATGCATTTGGAGCAACACATTTCCTTTAGGCCTCTTCTTGACTTGGCATTAATTCAGTAATAAATTACAGGTTGAAGAGGCAGAACTAGTTTTATCATGAGAGACATTATTCAAACCTGCTGTTGAATTTTTGGATCACTGGCCATATAAGAAGCATCCAGCAATCAACCTTGTTTAACCAATCTTAGGCATTTTTTCTCACTGTGTGTAGAAAACAGGATCCTGGTCTGTAGGATCCTGTTTGAACCTACGCAAGAGCTTGCTAAGCTACCATTAGACAAATACAGCAGGAATATCACCTATGCTCTATCGATTTATTAGGTCACTAATACCATTAAAATGAGACAAAGCAAAGAGAACTTGCTCTGTTTCTAGCAGCGATCAGGTAAGAAAGATCAGAATTTGATTAGGTCAGGCCATCTTCATTGTTAATATCCACCAATGCATAACATATTTGAAGTGAAGAAGTCTGATTCTAGTCTCATTCACACCACTGTGAATTAGAAATAACTACATTCATGCCAGTAGAGTTTTTCTGCTGCAATACAAATTCAGATAATACACTCCCTATTTGGGCAAATTCAGATGTACTGAAAGCAATAAGACAATCTGAGTCTCGGTGAAAATTCTGTTGTGCAACCTGCAACAGGTTTGCCTCGCATCGTTTCTGCATGTTACAGGTATAATTTCAAGGATGTAAAATTCATACTAAAAAAAAGCCAAAATCCAGAATGGTGCTCTGCTCCTGCATGCTTTTCCTGGGCCATTTGCTTATTTACAGCCAAGTACTAAAAGGAGTTCAGAAAAAAAAAAAAGAGGTTGATGTATGAAAATGAATGTACTCCATCTGCAGTATTCACTCCTCCATCAAGTCTACAAACATTGAAAAGCAAATACATTTAATGATCAGGACACAGATCCAACCTCGATAGAACAAATTGCATGAAAGCTGAAAAGGAGATGTCTGTTTATACTTTTTTTTTTATAAGACAGGTCAAGCCCAATGATAATTTCAATCAGGAAAAAAGAAAAATATTTTCTTATCATTGTGTTTATGTGAATACTGAAACTCATTGTAGAAGCCAAGGCAATTTATTACAAGTCTATCAAGGTTGTTAAATGAAGCAGTTTGGATGCAACATTGCACTCAGGAGCTCTGAAGCCAGATAAAATATGACTCCAAAATATAAACTGTTTCTTAAAATTAATTTCTCTATCATCTGCTCCTGACCCATTTGGAAATAGCACAGGATCTTTGGTATAATCTAAGACATGATGCAATTAGAGCTCTGGAAAGAACAAAGCAGAAACTAGGAGCAACCTCTCTTCTGCCGAATACATTTTAAGTAGAGATGATAGATAAAGAACAGGAAGAGAAACAGTGACAAAGATGGTTTTAAGAGGCACATCACTTCTGATATTATGAAAGCTAAATGACATCAACCTGTATTACAGGCTATGACCTATATTTTCTGTATTCAGGTTCACTGAACTACTGACATAAGATCAGACTGAAAGTACTATGCTGCCCTATTGTTTTCATCAGACTGGTTCTTTCTTTGTTCTTTAATCCCTTAGAAAAGCAAGTCATATTACACGAGGTCAAAGATCCCTCTAATAAGTGACACATGTCTGACACTGGCCAGGAAAAGGTATGTAGAGGAGAATTTAAGGATAAGGCAGACTTGCAATGTTGCTTTCCATCATTACAAATTCCCATCTTTGAGCAATCTGCAAGTTAGCAGCTTCCTGAGGCAAACCATTTTGTCTGCTCAATAAATAGATCTTTACTTTTTTTTTTCCCAACAATTTTGCTGAATTGTTTTCTGAACCCATCTGAACATCTGGCTTCCACTGTAACTAGAAACAACGACTTCCATGTTTTGTTACAGTGTTCCTCCTTTTCTACCTTTAAAAACTTGGCTGGATAATTTTATTTTCTTTGTTGCTCATACATTGTAAAATCTAGAATATTTCCCCTTCCATTTTTTCCATACCACTTGTGATGCTCTTTTCATCAGTTAATTCCTTCTTGAAAGGATCTTCATTTCAGCAATCATTTTATTTTTGTTACTCGACTGAGAGCATCATCAGAAAGCTTTGTTGCGTTTTATATTAATGTCCTTTCCTAAATCATCCATGAATGTGGTGACTACACAAGTCTAGTGCAGGTCTTTGAATCTAGTAATAAATTTAATTTTCATAAATATTTATTTTTTCTATTGTTTAGTTGTTTTTTGTCTTTTCTTTTTTCCTTCCCATGAACCTGCTATTAACTGCAAGAGGACCTGCAAGATGACAATTTAGCTTCATGAAAAGTATTTCAAAGACCCTGAAAGTATAAAAGGCTTTGAAAGCACAAGTATACTTCCTAAAATTTAAGGTAAATGTAACAAATACATGATGTGGACCTTCCCTCTTTAAAACCCATAATGATTATTTTCTATTATGCATATTTAGATGCCTATTACCTCAGTTACATCAATTTGCAAAGCATGAAAAATCGACTTACAAGTCCAGTGTTTCAAAACACACTACAGGCCCTATGAAAGTCTGGCTATACATATGACACCTGTCATGTCCCCTAGTTTATTTTCACCTGAAAGTTACATATTTTAGTTTTTAAGTTAACAATTCATTATTTGAATTCTTTAGTACATGCTGTGAGTACCACCTGGTTTTGAAAAAAATTATGGACTTTTTTCTCTAAATGGCAAATAGTGGTATACTTATTCCTATATAATTTGTACTTAGGAACTATGTGATGAGGGACAAGCTAGGTATACCCAGGTTTGCATCCCTGCTTTTAACCCTTTTCCTTCCATTTTCCATATCATCATGGTCATGTGCTGGTTGCTTAAGTGACCTGCAGCTTTTGCAAGCCCCCAAACTCTTCCTGACTGAACTCTTTCTATCTGAAAGAGAGTTAAATACTGTGCCAGTGTCCAGTGTAACATAGGCATAGCTTCCATATCCTACTAAGCATATTCCTGTCAACATCCTCATTTAAAACAACCATTTCAGTTTATCTTCTATTTCAGGTTTCAAGCCTTTGCATAGAAACATTCATACATACGATTTGTTTGGGTAGTTTTATTTGGTGACCTGTTTAAATTAGACCCCATTCATTCAGCATTTAGTCCTTGCTGTCATTTGTTTGTATTTTGTTTGGTTTACCCTATATACTGCATTTGAGTACAGTGTTCTGTAACATCACTACCAGATGAATCGCATCAAGTGCTGCACTTTTCAGAATATTTGCTTTCAGATCATCAGTTTAAAAACTTCCCCATAGCTATTTTTATGTTTCATCAATTGCTTTCATTTTCCATGGTAGACTACCTACCTCATGTCACTTCCATTTTCTTAAAGGTTTCTCCTGTTCCTAATTATCTGACTCTGCTCTTCTTTTTTGCCACTTCTCAAAAACATTGACACTCTGCACTCAGTCTAGCCCAATGTATGATACTAAGGACATTTGTTAGTGCATCTTTACTCAAAGATATAATCCGTTCTACTACTCTACAATGTGACCTCTTGAGATTTCCATTTTTACGTTAAGTCAAAAGAAAACAAGACAGAAGTAATTTTTCATGAGAATAGTTTGCAAAGCATCAAAATAATTTGTATCCATTTCTTTGTCCACTCTTTGTTATTTTGTTCCTTACAGTGTGATTTCATATTCTGTTTATGCACTTGTATTTTCATGTGGCATTTAAAGACTTCATTGATACCTTAATAGTTTATTCCGTAGCTGCATTATATTTTTTCTAGCTTGATACAGTCTTTCAGTTAAGTAACAGGGAAGATTTTACTTTTCTCCTGTTTTTAATGAACTGCTGCATCAATATTTTTCTCAATCATTCAACGAAATGGTAATAAGAGCTTTTAAGTAGCTATACACTACTTTGCACTGCAATAAGCAGAACTTTGCAGTAATTTCTCTAAAAGTTCTGAGGCTTCTTGTGGTAGAAAATCATGCTTTCTGCATCAGAAATTGAAGATGCTGTATAATGGCATAAAATTTCTGATGAAAACAAAGAATTTCTTATATGTTTTAATCTGACCTCTCTTGGATTCTAATATTTCAGTCTATGGGGTGAACATGAACTGTTATGCCAGCACAAACTGCACTGATTTTTTCCTGTTGTTTGCTACTGCGCCTATGGAATGTATATTTACTAAGAAAGTAGTCTGAAGTCTGAAGCTAGACAGTGAAGAGCTTGATTGTTACGGCTCTAAAATGATGCTGGGCCAAAAAATAAGTAAATAACACAAGTTATTTGCAATAGAAGCACTAAAGCTAGAACTTTTAATAGTCTTCTCCAGCTCCTCGAGTATTGAATATTCTATTCCATGTTCACCTCTGTCATTTGCATATTTCAATAAGTTTTGCCTTGCCTGGCTGTATATTAAAGAATTTTGTAAGCACTATTCATTATCCAGTGTCCTATTAAACAGTGGCTGCCTCAGATATTTGCTCTATTAAACACCGTAAACCAATACTTCAACTTCCAAAAACAGGAAAAAAACATAAAATAGCCCCAAAAATGCAAAAAAATAAAAGTAAACATTAAAATGCCTAGATACAGACTGACTTTGGACTTCAGAACTTGGCCTAGCCTGAATATCAGATGAATCTTTCAGTGAACTAAACATGTTTTTGTCTTTCAGTCAAGTCACCTTGCATTGTATGAGTCGAATCTAGCTTCAGTTCTCATGCCTGAGAATATCAGAGAATCATATAATCATAGAATAATTAGGGTTGGAAAGGACCTTAAGATCATCTAGTTCTAAACCCCCTGCCAGGGGCAGGGACACTACTAAACCATGTCACCCAAGGCTATGTCCAACACGGCCTTGAACACTGCCAGCGGTGGAGCACTCACAACTTCCCTGGGCAACCCATTCCAGTGCCTCACCACCCTTACAGTAAAGAATTTCTTCCTCATATCTGATCTAAACTTCCCATTTCAGTTTGAACTCGTTACCCCTTGTCCTCTCACTACAGTCCCTCATGAAGAGATCATCTCCAGCATCCCTACAGCAGTCCTTATGATCAAGGATAGACTTTTCCCTTCACCATTTGACAGCTTTTGAGACTCAGATTATTATATGTCCTTCTCCAACTAAAATGTTCTTGTATCTATGTCTTAAAAAAAAGATATGCATGTACTTTGCAGGATGAGCCTGTTATCTGTGGAGGGGTAGAGGAAGAAGTAATTTAAATGCAATCATCTCTGCTACTAATTAAGGCAGTTGTGAAAGGTTCAGACCTTTGTCCAGGCATATACAAATTTACCCATATATTCTGCAGCACCCCATTGGGTTTGGCAGATACTGAACAGGCTCGGATGTGTCTGTGCAAATGTGGCTGTTGATTTGGACCAACAAACTAGAAACTCATCAGCATGGGAAACTTTCTTGCTTTTTCCTGTGTTTGTAAGCAAGCTGCAAGCTGACAAAGTCATATGTGTAAACAAGTATTGTGTAAACACATATTGGGGTGCCAGCTCTTAAAAGGAAACCACTAGTTTTTCTGTGAAGTTGAAAGTGTGATGCAGTGCCTAATATGCATTGTGTGATGGGTACGGACCTGGAGACTGTGCAGACCTACAACCTTAGAATTCTTTCAATAACATTTTTTTGGGGGAGATGTCTGAGTCTGTGCAATTCTTCCAATGATTCATGAAGATAAATAATTTCTTTCGCTGTTTACTCTAATCAAACAAGATTATAAGCAAGACTTTCACTCTCTGATACTGCTAATTCTTCCAATTGATTGCACAATTTTCAGTTACTGTTACAGAATTGATTGCAAACAAGGCAGCCTGGTCTCTGTTTAAGTCCAGCTAGATCACAATTTGCCAAGATCTTCAACTAAAGATCTAAAGATCTCATAGTAAAACATGGGTAGATATCGGGAAAGTATTATTTGAAAAAGTATATTTCACTTTTTTCATCCGAAGGTTTTTACCTCTCTCAGTGCTTAAGTCTCCTCAGATATTCCTCTCTGCATCTTCAGCATCTTTTCTTCTTTCATTCCTTGTGAAGCACAGCTGAGCTTTTAGCATTTTCACTGCTAGAAAGATTCTATTTAACAGATTTCATGAGAATTCTGTAAGTTTATAAACATCATAGATAGGCTGAGAAAGCTGGAGCTCTTCAGCATGGAGAAGAATGGAGACCTCTTAGCAGCCTTCCAATACCTGAAGGGGGCCTATAGGGATGCTGGAGAGGGACTGTTCATTAGGGACTGTAGTGGTAGGACAAGGGGTAATGGGTTCAAGCTTAAACAAGGGAAGTTTATATTGGATCTGAGGAAGAAATTCTTTACTGTAAGGGTGGTGAGGCACTGGAATGGGTTGCCCAGGGAAGTCGTGAATGCTCCATTGCTGGCGGTGATCAAGGCCAGGTTGGACATAACCTTGGGTGGCATGGTTGAGTGTGAGGTGTCCCTGCCCCTGGCAGGGGGGTTGGAACAAGATGACCTTAAGGTCCTTTCTAACCCTAAATATTCTATGATTCTATAACAGTAAATTGCTTGTAACCACTTATAGAAAACTGTCATCACTTAAACTCAGCATCTAGTTACTCATCTGCAAATTAAACGCACAGAGCTTCCTTACTGTGGATGTCTCTGAAAACATAGATCTAAGGTGCTACAAGTGAAGGAGCTGAAGAATGGCAAGTTGAGGCCCTAAATTTATGAGTTGCGTAAATTCTTTCACTAGTGCAGCAACTGAAGTCTGGACTAAGCTCACTATGTTCAACCTAATTGTCAGAACTTGAAAAATCTGTCCCTTCCTTTAATATTTTATCTTCTTCCTGCAAATCTGCTTCATCGTTCATTTTGTGTAAAAATAACCACAATTTATTCTGGCTTTAGAATATCTATGTACATCTACAAGCACGTAAATAGAGTTGCTTTATGACCTGTGTAAGTATATATGCATTTTGTTATAAGGCTTATGAATTTCTTCTCAAGTTTTCATTGTCCTTGCCAGAGTATAAGAATGAGCAGGACCATGAGGTGGAATATCTATGCTGAATAAAGAGCCATTATAACAGCACCCTAAATAATTAGTTACACTATTGTAAAAGTACATTGAAGGTCTCTAATAAGTATGTATGTGGAGAGAAAAAGGGCAGATTGGAGAATTATACAAGAATACAGTATCATGAAATAGATCAATGGTGTTTTCTCATCTAGTTAGAAGTGCTAGTCAATTTATCATTCAAAGAGCACATTGCAGGTTTTGAAGATCTTTGTAAAAGACTGGTGAGAATGAGGAAGACAATGAGAATGCCTTTGAAAAGATGTTGAAAAATGGGGATGTTTTATCACATTAAACAAATCAGAAAAGATACAGCAAAAGTGTGTCAGAAAATGAACCTCTAGAAGAAATCAAACTGCATATTTCTGTTCCTTCCAATTCATGGCAAAGAAGGAATCACCAGATGAGATTAGTAGTAAGAAACAGAGAATGGATCCAGCAGCTTTTCCTTCAACAAGGTAAAAATAGACAGGAAAAAACTTACCTACCTTTTAGAAGGTCTTGTAATTCATACAGATAACAAGAATATCCAGGCTTGTTGCTGTTAATTGTAACAAAAGGTTTGACTGTGCTTTCCTGTGTTAGACATTAGGTGAGATTTCTGAAGTTTCCCCATGGAAAATTAAACTACTTAGTATCCTATTGTTAACTGGTTAACACACTATGAAATCTGCTCAAAAATGCAGTAAGCTGCACCTTAAAGGCAGCTAAATTCCTTTTCTCTGCAAATGAGTCCACTGTAGTAAACAAATTGTCCCCAGATAAATTATACACCTACTGTTGTCACGAAATAGCAGCAAGGACAGATGATTACAGTTGAACTAAATGTTTTCCAAGTTACATTACCTGTTGCAAATTTTAAAATTTTAAAAGAAAAAAAAAAGGAAATCTTTCTTGAATAAAATGTAATCTTCTCTGTGGATAAATAAGAAAACAGGTTTCACTTTCTCTTGAAACACCAGTGCAAAAGTTGCATAAATGTACACCTAAGAACATAAGCATTACAATGAAAATCAGTACCCCCAACACTGTGCCTGTGTGGTGTATGCAGGCAAGAAAATCTCACAGAATTCTAGTAACACAAGCATTCTTGAAGTTTGAGGTCTTAGTCAGCTCTCCTGTTACAGAGGATATGAGAGACTAGCATACATAACCTGGAAACTGTTCCAAATTGCTCCTGAGTAATTCAACACATTTTCGCAGGAACAGGTTTCCTATCACAGATCCATTAGCAGAGTTTAATGCTGTAGGGTGAGAACATACTGGACAGCAAGCAGTGCTCCAGAGAAGACTGACACTGCCTCCAGTGCATCACTCTGTCTCCTAGGAGACTATTATTTAATTCATTATCAAAAACTATTCCTCACTTTACTAGAGTGAGGTTAGAACGTATTTTTCCACTGTGTGAGGAGGAATGCACTTAAGATGGAATACACTTTACCTAGCAGCTGAGAGCCTCCTTTTGCTATCAATATTATGGCTAGTAGCATTATAGGACAGTGTTCAATACCCTGGAAGGTGTCATACTGTACTGATGTGCTGCATTGTAGCAATATATTGTTATCTTGTGACTTCTTTCAGCCTGTAGTGCAAGGTGAGCATTTCCTACATAAATTGTTTGTTGATCATTTTTTTTTGTCAAATATTTCTATTCTCCATGCCCAAAGAAACATAGCTGGTTTGCTGCTCTATAAGCTGTAGTACTTTCTGTTATTATATATTAAATTATTATTCTATGACTCTCTTAATGACCAGTTTTTGAATGTAAATTTTGGATTTGTTCTGTGAGTAATGTTTTGCTGGACATTCATTCAAAGGAATTTTTTTTTGGAGAAAAATAATTTAAAGAAATGGTCCTTTCCATCCCTATCTATTCTATGATTCTAAGTAAATTATTCACATTTAAGCAACCATACCAAACTTGAGTGCTGAGGAAGTTCAAGTTTGTATCAGAATGTCTATTATTTTTGAAAAGTTACAAGTATCTCTGCTCACTTCTCTTTGCATTTTTATTGTAAGGTAAACATTTATAAAGCAACAACAGAATAAATATGTAAACAAATGAAATATGAGTTATTAAATATTAACAAAGTACTCAAAACTGGAGTACTCAAATAAAATCGATTTATAGAACAAATTGCTGTCTGAACCAGCTTCTGGAAAATAAGTCACACATCTAGAGATGTACCACAGAGCAATGGGTATCACCCTTTCAGTTTTTCACCTTTTGCTCTGCATGTTCTGCTAAATAGTCTTTGACCAGTTCTGCTCCTTAAAATGGACGTTGACTTCATATGAGCAAAGCCTTTAAAACCTGCTTGTCTACTTACTTGCTCCAGAGCATCTATCTGTGTGCTTAACTGAAAACTGAAGTAATGAATGCCTCTCTAATTTTAATTAAACAGGGTCAGGGCCAGTTTTCCTGAGCTAACATGTTACAACCTAAGAACATTAGTAGTGCTTTGGGTCTCCTTGACTACAACTCTACTGGTACTGACTATACAGTAAAGTAAACAAAAGCTAAGCAATGTCTGAGTATGGTTTGGAGATTAAAATGAGGCAGAAACCATTTCCAGAACAGTTTTGAAGGCACCACCCATTTTCCAAGAAAAGAGATTGTCTGTGCTGTCAACCAGTGTCATCAGAGGAAAATTCCTGGCTTCGTTGTTTGTCCCTGGATCCTCCTTGCTGTACTTCACATTTTTCCATTCATCAGAAATCTTCCCTGGTTGCCATGACTTTTTAAAGATCACAGGTGAAGGGCTGTCAATGAAAGCAATCAGTTGCTTCTGCATCACTGGGTTCATCCCATCCCATGGAGCTGAATTTACTCAAGAGTTCCTTAACTGTATCCTTCTCTTCTGTGAGCAGTGCTCATTCTCACACCTTCTGCTACTTGACACAAGTGGCCCGAGAGCAAATCTTACCAGTAAAGACTAAGAGAAAAATGTTATTGAACAACTTTACCACTAAGTGAGCATATTGACCAGTAAACACACATTTTCCTTCGTTTTCCTTCTGCTGCTGCTGTACATCAAGAAACTCTTGTTTTCATTCAGGGACCACAAAAGCTTCTGTTCCAGCTAATGTCTGGCTTTACTAACTCCATTGCTACAAACTTAAACAATATCTTTGTGTTTCCCTAAGCAGCCCATCCCCATTTTTCAATTTCTCAGTATTTTCTTTTCATTTGGCTCAACGTGATGGCAAATCTGTTTTCAGAACTGGATAAGATAAAAATAGCTATAGTCATCTGATGTGAAAGGCTTAGCCAGTACAAATACTGGTAGTATAAATGTGTTTGCAATATTTTGAAGAGTTTTTAGGCCAGGTTAGGAAACGTTGATTCTTCACAGCTAGCATAAAACTTTAATACATAACCCATTATATGTTCTCTTCGAATTATCAAAACTATGTCTTTATTTTTCAACTGTGTGCAGCTAGTACTGTCAGGTGACCCAGTAGAATCCACATTTTGGTTGATGATGGTTGTGGCCAACAACTTGCTGAAGGACCTAAAAAGTAAGCAGGAAGCTGTCAGTTACCTCTCCCATGGATTCCAGCTGTAGATTGTCCTACCCATTCTACAGGGTGCTGTGTCAATATTTATTTCCTGCTGGAACACACTTTATTTACTTATGATGGATTTTCCTATGAAGAGGACAAATGCCTTTGATGTTTTTGGTGACAAGTGCCATACGCATTAAGTTTGGACTCAGTTTTTGGTTAAATGAAATCAGACAGTGCAGGCAATAAATCATAACAGTTTTAAATTAGTAAAAGCCTGTAAAAGTTAGAAGAGCTGCCTTATTCTTATTCCAAAATGTAGAATTTAAAATGACACCAGAGTAGCCTAGAAAACGTACAGAAACAGGGTTAAAATAATGGTCACCTTTGAAGAGCTTGTTTTGAGAACAGACAAGAAGAAAAATGTAGGAGGTCACACAGAAAAATAAAGATGTGTAGGCCTTTCTAATGACCCAAAGAAAATCATTTGTGCTGCTGGAAATCAAAATTATGTCTCCTGATTTCAAATCTTGTATCTTACACACTGGACCTTTGCACCTTGGACCTACAGGTCTGTGACCAGTGTATCAATGTGATTCATTGAAAAGATGCATCCATAACCCTGGACATTTTGATATATTCTTTAGATCTGAAAATATCCTTCCCTTGAAGCAGTGGATCACAGCAAAGCTATGACTGTGTGCGGTGTTATTTCAGCTGTTGATCAAAGCCTCCATTCCCTGTATTGTTGAAGGTTACACGTAAGGGAGGTTGCTGGAAAAGCTTGAACAGGCGCTGCTCTTAACCAGTACCTATTGAGGCTTCTCACAGACTCAGTTTGACTCCTTGGAACATGGAGGAGCCACCATGTCTAGGTCAGGTGTTCACAGGGGTGATGTTTAAATGTAACATATCATAAATGTTGGTACAGAACCTATTTTGCTTCAAGGCAGGCAGCCAACTACCATAGCCACACCTCGCAGTCTTTTGTGGGAGCTTCTACCTGGGTAAATAAGTGGTATTTATCATGAAAGTAAGGCTATATCTATACTTATAAATTAACATACCAGACACAGTTCTTTATCAATTTCATTGGTGTTACTTGACTCTTCTACTCTTCAAGACATCAAAATCCCCATATCCAAAGTGTATATCTATTCACTAATATAAGCCTAGGCATAGTCTGAATGTGTACAGCTCCTGCCAGTTAGTGTCCCCTGGAAGTTTAATGTCATTCTGAAGTAAATCCAAAGAATTATTTGTGTTTGCTGAAAGACATGTAACACAGTATCATGTGAATGCTTCCTTGGATGCAGGAGCATGACTGGATAGGTTATCTACTATAAATCAAATATATCTAGATAGATAATATTTCTAGATAGAGTAGTCTAGTGGCATTCTTAGAGGCACAGATAGCTTAGGACCATTATACTAATTATTCCACTTGCTCAGAACCTCAAGGCTTGTTCAAAGCCAGAACTGCAGGTGTGCCAGTGGACCTAGTTAAGTACGAGGAATTGACTTTTTTCCCAAAATTGCCCATAAAATGTGTATTTGAAAATCAGGAAACTTAAACATCTTGACTTAAATCCACTTTATTCTGGATCTGATCCAAGCATTCCAGAAATTTTTCTTAGGATACAGAAGAGAAATCATGGAGTTTCCAGGGAGCCACTTGAAAAAAAATCATTCGGTAGTATTTTCAACGCTAAGGAAGGAGTGTTATAATCTGTGCTATAATCCACATATTTCTTGCATTTATATTGCTCCCAGGAAATTAAAGAATGCCATCAAATTACTTGAAGGATTTTAGTTTAGCTCTTAAATGGTGTGAGCTACGTAAATGAGCGATGGGAGGTTTCACCTTATCAAGCATTGGCACAGATGGAGATGGTGCAGATTGCAGATTTCAGTCATGTGCTTCTTTCTGGGCTATAAAACTTTAGGTGATAAAATTGCTGGAGAATATCAAAAGGAAAAAAAAAAAAAAAAGGAAAAAGAAAAAAAAAAAAAAAAAAAAA
>JASSUY010006207.1:32713-44848 GCA_032466535.1 Forpus xanthops | reverse complement strand
AATTCTTTTGCAGAAATACTCTCACTCTCTATAAGGTATTTGATCTGGTAAGACATTAATTGATGTTTGGATTGGCAAATGCAACCACCCAAATAATTAAGTAGCTAAAAAATATTGATATGTTAGGCATAATGTGGTCAATGTCAGAAATGTTTACTAGAGTAAAGTTAACATTAGCACATGCTTTCCCCTTGTAAAATTATTTGTTTAGGTCTGAAGACCACATCTCTTTCCAATAATCTTTAAAGATTCAATGAAATCTTAGTTCTTTCTATTTGTTAGGAGTGAGGCAACTTAAAAATGTTTAAGATAAGCTTCTTTTTCAAGCCTGTAAAAATGCCCCTTGTGATATATTGAGCATGACACTGTAATATCTCCTATGACCACTCTTGTCACAAATTTCATTTGAAGTTCGAGAAAGATACAGTAACATTAAATTAAGAGTCTGTGGCCACAAAGAACATTTAGAGCTATTAATACAGACAGACAAAAATAATGGTATGAAAATCTGTTTTCACACACTGTGACAGCTAAGGTATTTTTAGTGCTAGTTTAAAGTGTCACAATAGTGATAGCACATTTTGGCCACTAGAAATAAATTTGAAACTTCATGGTGAAGCTAGCCAAAGCAGCAACAGCAAATATTCTTTTATTACAGCCCGTTACTTTTCATTGCAAAATCAGATTATCAGTTATTTACAAAAGTATTATTTAAACCTGCAAATTCATTTAGACCAGGTAGACCAACCAGTTTTTCAAATTGATTTATTTTTGTTGTACATACTTATTCTTAATACTTCAGTGCTATAATGAATGGTATGGTATCAAGCACCATCATTCTGTATGTTCGTACCCAAATGGTTCTAGTTGCTTGAAGTAAGGATTATATTTGAACTTGCTGGACTCTATAAAATCTCAAGTGATAATAAGAAGGCACAGTCTTATTGCGTATAAGAACTAAGGTGTGATAAAAAAAGGTCAAGGTGCTGGTTCAAAAGAAATCCAAGGAAATTGTTCTTCATGTACTTATGCTGTGGAACTCTTAGTCAAAGACTGCATGCTAAAAATCCACAGAGGCTTTATAAGTACATGCTTAAATCATGTAAAAAGATCTCTGGTGGGCTGTTAAGTATGAAAACACACCCACTGAGTCAGAAAGTCCCTGAATTGCAATTTTTTTGTGATGAACGAATGAAGGAGTTATAACTACATACTTGTGCTTGTATTTTTTTCTAGACTCCCACTCTGGACACTTGTCAGAGAGTAATGACACTGAGCTAGATAAACTTCTACTGTGAGCAAAAGGCCATTTTGGGTTTCTTATGTATCAGCGATAATCACCTAGCACCAATAGTTCTAGTTTTACTTCTACTTACTTGAGGCAGGACTACTTCAAAAAAGAATAAATCAAACTTCTTAAAATTAAATTATTTACTTTAAGATGTCAGAAATCAGAATGTCCTTTAAATATGTTGCTACAAAAATTTTATTTGCATGTAGGTGTCTGAGGAGCTACTTGTGTCTACTTAATTTTATCCCATCTAATTTCAATTTTTCTTTTTAATTAATTTGTAGAATTTCTTGCTGGCTATTTCTCTCAAATGCATAGAAACCTTTCAAATTATTTTTTCCCCAATAATGGAGCAGTAGTTTTGCCTTCCTTGTGAGTCATTCCAAAGAAGGTTCATGTCTGTGCAAAGGATAAAGTTTTTATTTTAAAAAATGTATTTAAGAACTATCAATAACAGCTATAACAAGGTTACCAGAACAAAAGCTTCAGTAGCCACCTTTGTCTGCAAACATTCTATGGCTGGAATGTCTTTCTTCTATGTAAAAGACAGTATTAAGACTCAGGATTTTTTCAAAGCCTTCATTATTTTTGTTATAGGCTAAGAATTAGTATAAATTTTAGTGAAATATTCAAGGCTTCAACTGCATTATAGGTTAGTATATCCAAAATACAGACACAAGAAATGATCGTATCACTAATCTGCTATTTAGCACCATAAGTTCCTGATTTCACTGTAGCCTACATTTTCTCTAGACCCTCTCCAACCAGTATTTATACAGGATGTCTATTTTAAAGTCTAAAAAATTCAGTACCCAACATAGGTGTCAATCCTGTCTGTCATTCACAAACTAGGCATCTCTTCTGCCTAACTCATGTCTAATGAGTATACTCTGGGCACATCTACTTCCTCATAGACATAAACAAGAAAAGACAGTGACTTGGTTTTGTTTGCTGGTACAACCTGGGGTACAGGAGGCTTCAGTTTATATTTCTGGTCTGGAAAAGACTACTCTGACCAGAGATTCCGAGATAATTGTTCTAAGTCTCATAACACAAGGTGGTGTGTATAAACGTCATACAAAATGTAAGATTACCACAATCACTCCTTCTTCCTCAAGTCCTTTGTGATGTTAGGTACCAAACATCCTCTGAAAGAGGATATGTATGCCTGTCTCCTCTCTTCAACATTTCCCAATAGTTATTAGCCACCTAGTGATTTGGATCAGCTCAGCACTTCATTGAGTCATAAAATAGCCAGGGGTGGAAAGAACCTTAAGATCTTCTAGTTCCAACCCCCTTGCAGTGGTCAGAGATGCCTCACTCTAGACCATGTTGCCCGAAGCTCTGTCCAGTCTGGACTTGAGCACTTCCCTGAAATCTGTTCATTGAATCATCTCTCTTCGGGTACTGGAGTTTGTATTCTGCCTTCTGGAGCAGCAGTTCTAAGTTAGGTATGGTGATGTTTATATCCTCTTCATATATTCACACCTTGTTGTCAAATATTTCTTCTAGTGATGTCAAAATCATGAACTTCATTTCCTGTTAAAAATTATAGCCCAGGTAGAATATTTTGCATATTTGATTTTCACTCTTGAGTGTGCTTATTATTTTTCTTGGTTCTGATTCCAGATTTACCACATAAAATGGTAAAATGAAGGCATCTGGATGAAGTGACATCCATTATACCACAGAAGATAAGGAAGAGTATGTTTTGATTTGTGGTAATCTTTTTAAGTTTAGTCAGTTACATTAGGATGCCTTGAGTGCTCTGTAGTTGAGTCAGATATAGAGCTGAGGTCTCCCACTTCATTAAGAAGTTTCCAACTTCATTCTAGTCTGGTGAGGGGACTAAAGCACATACCATATGAGGAACAGCTGAGGGAACAGGGATTGTTTAGTCTGGAGCCAAGAAGGCTCAGGAGGGGCTTCACTGCTGTCTACAAGTACCTGAAAGGAAGATAGAGCAAGGAAGTAGTTGGTCTCTT
Source organism: Forpus xanthops (assembly GCA_032466535.1). Classification (NCBI taxonomy): domain Eukaryota; kingdom Metazoa; phylum Chordata; class Aves; order Psittaciformes; family Psittacidae; genus Forpus; species Forpus xanthops. The sequence continues at coordinate 41,572 of JASSUY010006207.1, read as the reverse complement.
CTCCTGAGAAAAAAGTGATAAAACAAGAGGAAACAGCCTCAAGCTGTGCCAGGGAAGTCTTAGCCTGGATATCTGGAAAAATTTCTCCATTGAAAAGTTAGTCAGGAGTTGAAACAGGCTTCCCATGGAAATGGTGAAATCGCCTTCCCTGGAAGAGTTCAAAACCTCTGTAGATGAGGTCCTCAGTGACATGGTTTAGTGGTGGACTTGTCAGTCCTAGAGTAATGGTTGGTCTTGGTGGTCTTTTCCAACCTAGCTGATTCTATGAGTCTATGATTAGTGAAGCCAACCCATGACATGAAAAGCAAACAGGGGATGTGCTATTGTGAAGAATTAAAAGGTGGATTATCTAAAAGTAAAAAGAGTATAAGGAGTAAAAGAACAAGGGAAGATGTATCTTCTAAGTCTGCACAGCATACTTTTCTGAGCAGGAAGGCCTTACTATCAGTATCCCAGCTAAATGATGTGTCATGCAGAAAATGTGACTACCATCAGTCCAGACATGATGCAGAAAGCACCGTGTCTCCAAAAATGTTTTGTGGCTTTATTTTGTCATTGCAACAAATCTCTAAATCCAATTTCATAGACCCCAGTACAGGTACCATCAGCTACCTGGGTAGCTGATATGCAGCCTGATGTTTTGTGTTTTTTTCTGGAGAAGGTTATTACAGTAACAGGGTCTAGTCTGAGACCTTCAGTCTGATTCTAAGCTTAATAATGACTGATAAAGAATGCCAGACATTATGTCAGCTTTATACTGCAGAGAAAAAAACATGAAAGTTAAAAATCTAACATCTAGATATAATCTCATTTATCAGTCAAGTTTAGAAAATAGACGTTAGCTGATCTTTGTCTGCTTAACAACTCTGCCCCTTTATTTTCCAACTACTATAGAAAATGTAAAAGTCAAACAACTCAAAATCTTTTATACTCTTTAGACTCATATCTCAGCCTCACTAGTCTCTGCATAAAATTCTCCCATAAAGTTAAAAGAGGACTTCAGTGTTCTGTCTTCAGGTGTTTGTTCTTTTGTACTGCCAGATGTCAGAGAATGGGTTCCTGAATGGATTTTCCCTAGCAAGCTTGTTTTTCCTTGCTCTATTTTGACAAGAAATACACTGTGCTTGTTTTTAGCTAGCACCTGGAACACAACATTTCAGTGCCTTCAACTTCCTTCCCATCTTCTTCTTCCTCAATTAATTTTTTTTCAAAATCCATGCTTACAAAAGAGATATATACTTAAAAAAAAAAAAAAAATCCAAGAATGAATTTGATCAAAACTGAAATAAAAGAAAATTTTGTACTGACTTTTCAACAGGGATTTGTTTTTCTGAATCCTGTAAAGCAGCATTAAGAGATTTTTTTGTCTGTATAGTTGAATGTATTCATAATTCATCTTTCAAAGATATTATACCTGGTCAGTATGAAAGAGAACCTTCCATTCTATTTTGTCATGGCTTAAGCTCAGCCAGTAACTCAGCACTATACAGCCGCACACTCACATTCTTTCTGTAGGGGTGGACAGGAGAATAGAAAGAATGTAACTCCCACAGCTTGAGATAAGAACAGTCCAGTAACTTAGGTATAACACAAAAATCACTAATGCTACCACCAATATTAATAATGATAAGGGAAATAACAAGGGGAGAGAATACAATTGCTCACCACCCTCCAGCCGATGCCCAGCCTGACCTGAGCAGCAGTCTGCCCTTCCAGGTAGCTCCCCTCAGTTTATATGCTAAGCATGACATGTTGAGGTATGGAATACATCTTTGGTTATTTGTGTCAGGTGGACTGTGTCTGCTTCCTCCCGGCTTCCCCTCCTCCCTGGCAGAGTGCAAGACTGAAAACGTCCTGAATCAGAGTAAACATTCCTTAGGAAGAGCTAAAAATATAACTGTGTTATCAGCGCTGTTCTCAGACTGAAGTCAAAACCACAGCACCGCACCAGCTACTCAGAAGGAGAAAAATGGCTGCTACTGCTGAACCCAGGACATATTTTCAGCATTTTAGAATAAATTTTGAAATCATTTAGAGCAATTCTAGGCATAGCTAAATTATTTGTGCTAGGGAATTTATTGTTCAGATTGTTGCTTGACAGAGATTTTTTTAATGAAATATTTTCAATATTCTACCAAAAAAGAAAAAAAGAAAAAAAAAGTAATTAAAAAACATGGAGACTACTGGGAGATGTTCATGACTGTGAAAAATTAAATTAATGTTCCTATTGCTTTTACCAAACTATAGTAGAACCTGTAATATACAATTTAACAAATTATAGTATAATTTGTTCTCTGGTGGACTCAGAAAATGAAAATATATTTTTCCTCAGTATTTCTGGTGCCTATTCTTAAATTTTAATGAATAATTTCCCTCTAAACAGTTGTCCTTTCATAGAAAACAAGGGAGAAGAAACAACAATGGGGAAAGAATATCAGGCATACTCATGGGCTCTAAATTCCCTAAAGAATTTTGTTTTGATCTGTGGGATATTTTTTAATCAGAGTTTTTTCAGATTGAGATTTTTGCACACTATTTTGAAATGTCAGCAGTTGACTGCAATTAAAAAATTGGGGGGGCTGCTCGGGTGGTAGCTCATAGATAAAGAAAAGGAGACCATCTGGTTAGCTGAAGCTCTGTTTGGAATTAGAAAGCATTTCATTTTCTAGTTGCATTGATTTGGGGAGATGTATAACAAAAGTAATATCCTGAACTATTTCATCACCTCTTTATTTCAATTTTCCTGTGCTAGGTAAGCTATTCAAAAGTTTAATCTGCCCATTTCTATATAAAAATAGCTTTGGGGTTTGTGTGTGTTTAATCCAGAAGGATTTTGACCTACAACTAATACAAATTATTAGTTGTAGTATTAGCCAAACTCTTTATTTCCAAAATAGGCTTGTGATATTAAAATAACTTTTTAACTCGTTTAACATTTCAAGTATTTGAAGTTTAACAGTTCAACCCCAAAGAATTTCAATTGTGTCTGTGAAAAATGAAATAATAAAAATTCACACCAAACCTAAAAACTTCAGAGTATTAGATAACACTGAACTTCTCAAATTTTTCATCAAGACAACTTTTATTATTTTTGTCAATATTTCCAGATTAATAACTGCAGCTGGCTGACCTGCTAAATTGAGTATTGCTACCAATACCTACTATTATTTCACTGCCAAAGAATCTAACTGTAAATGTTTGCAATGTTTTCCTATCAAGCTGCCAGATGACTGCTAGGAAACACACTGGGTTCATTTTTCACTCCTGTTATTTATTTGTTGTGTAAAAAATGATTCATGTCATGCTAGTCTGCATTCAGATTCAGTTTTGTGGTTGATTCTTCTGCAACAAGTATCATCACTCTGTTTTCTGTCAGTTCTAAAACCAGTCTGAGCTAGCACATGAGACAACCTATGCAGCCAGTCAAATATATGGCACCTTGTGAAGGATGAAGGTAGAAGTGACTCTCCATCCTCACCAGTATCTATGACACATGCCTAGTTGAGGCCAACAGAGACCATGGTATCATATGTCTCAGTAATGTGTCTTTCCTCATACTCATTCTCTTTCTGCAAACATGACAGTTGTAGAAGACTGTTATATATCCAGCAGATAATTGGTACAATGTTCTAAGTTGCCTTGATCTTGCACAGACGTGAAGTTGTCAGCACATTGTCACTGCATTCCAGCAATGCTCTTCTTAGTTAACTGTGCTTGACAGCACCTCAGAAACTGTGTATTTTAAGTTTAAGCAGCTTGACATGATAAAGGTTATCACTTTCTTTTCCTGGATAATTACTGTCAGCATTGATAAACGTGTATTTCTTCTTCAAATCATCAGAAGACTGTTGGGAATAAATCAAGAACAAGTCTTTTCATAGCTTCATTTTTAAGGTTCCTGGCACTTTGCAAAATCGTTTATTATTTTAATATGCACATATGTATATATTTATATACACCTTTCTCTATTTAAGGCAAAGTTCAGCTTTCACAATATGAATGAAGACATTTGATCTGAAGAAGAAAAGGAATTCCAGGGACAAGGACCAGAATATTTTTTAACTTTCTGTGCTTTTATTTGTTTGGTTGTTTTCTGACATTCTCTCTCTCTCTCTCTCTCTCTCTCTCTCTCTCTCAATCCATCTATCTATCCATCTGTTTTGAACCTCAAACACTATAGTTCCTGTCAGAAACAATCTGCAGGCATTTCTTCCTGTAATGACTGAAGCAGTATAGAAGGAACAACTAGGCTTAAGCAAGGCGATGGGACAATCTTATTTTGTGAGTTGCCCTGATGTTGTCTATGTGCATTGCTATATACTATAGAATGTTAAAAATCTTTTTGTGAATCAGCTACAGCTGTTCAGCAACTACAAGCAAAGGGAAACTCCTTAAAGTGGCATGTGTAAAAAATACAAGAATTAAAGTAGTGTAACATCTTGATAGATGATTCTTAGCAGTACGCGGTTTTCACAGCTGATTTTCCAGCTTTTCTGTGTCCTCATTAACACAGGATATAAAAACATTTGTTTTGCAGTGGACTCTTTCTTGCACTGCAATGATTAGCTATCTTTGCATTTTCTTGTGTGATATTCTAGAGACTCCGGTCTATGTTTTCAAATATGACTGATGATGCGAGGTAGTCAAAGTGAAACAGTTCAGAGTGAAAGACTGAGTATCTGCTACCTGAAAGCGAGACCTTTATAGGTTTTTATATTCTATTTTAGTGGGAGGAGCAGATGACTTTCACAGAAGTTGTCAAAGAGTTTGACTGCCAAAGGACTGGTGATGTTACTTCAGAAAAGAAGCAGCAGTCATTCTAGAGCCCAGAATGACTCTCTCAGGAGCAGCATTCTGCTTTCATGGAGAGCTATATAAAAACAAAAACAATTTACATGATACTGGTGCAGGAGTTTGATGTGTGCCCAAGTTGAAGCTGGGAAAGAACAGACACCTTTAGTAATCAAACTCCTGATGAAGAGATGGAAAGGAGATTGAATCAGAATGTTTTATTCACCTCTCTGCCTTCTTACACTCAGTTACTGTGGCTTTTAGTCATATGTTCTGGCAAGATTGCACAGGTACAAGCTATGATGGGAAAAATCAAATCTATGTCATGGTATTATGACCAGCCATGAATCTATTTAGAGAGTTTTAAATGAAAGCTGCTGTGTCTGCATAACTGGTAAGAAAGATTTTAATAGCTCAGTTATTCAAAAAAAACAGGTTCCTTTATGAAAAGTAACCTTTAAAGATACCAAAACAGAAGCTCAGGAGCCTTTAGAATTATAGGCAAAATATGGAGAAAGAGGAAATCTCTCTTTAAACTTATTTAATTGATGAAAAATGGTAGGGGAGATGGAGAGTGGCACAAATTACAGTGGTGACTGATTTAGGAAATACATCTGACAGGAAGGAAGTTTGATAGGTTTAGCTTACAGTGTTTTAATAGGGCCTAAGGAACTTCAATAAAATGATGTATTGTTCTATCTTCAACTGTAGCAGTCATTTTTCTCCTTCTTAGTAGCTGGTGCAGTGGTGTGTTTTTTCGACTTTAGCCTGGGAAGAGTGCTGATCACATCCCAATTTTTTAGTTATTCCTAAGTAATATTTACTCTGATCAAGGACTTGTTCAGTCCCATGCTCTGCCAAGGAGGAGGCAGACACAGGATACCTGACCCAAATTAGACAGAGGTTTTCAATACCTCAGCATGCTATGCCCTCTATATAAACTGGGGGAGTAACCCGAAAGGCTCAGACCATTGTTGAGGTCAGGCTGATTACCGGTCAGGGAGTAGTGAGGAATTGTATTCTCCCCCCTTGTTATTTCCCTTATCACTGAATAATAGAATAGTAGGAGTTGGAAAGGACCTTAAGATCATCTAGTTCCAGCCCCCTGCTCTGGGCAGGGACACCTCCCACTAAACCATGCCACCCAAGACTATGTCCAAACTGGCCTTGAACACAGCCAGCGATGGAGCATTTACAACTTCCCTGGGCAACCCATTCCAGTGTCTCACCACCCTCACAGTAAAGAACTTCTTCCTTATATCCAATCTAAACTTCCCCTGCTTAAGTCTGAACCCTTTACCCCTTGTCCTCTCACTACAGTCCTTCATGAAGAGTCCCTCCCCAGCATCCCTATAGACCCCCTTCAGGTACTGGAAGGCTGCTATGAGGTCTCCAAGCAGACTTCTCTTCTCCAGGCTGAACAGCCCCAACTTTCTCATCCTATCTTTCTATCTTCATAGAGGAGGTGCTCCAGTCCCCTGATCATCCTCGTGGCCCTCCGCTTGACTTGTTCCAACAGTTCCATGTCCTTTTTGTGTTGAAGACACCAGAACTGCACACAATACTCCAAGTGAGGTCTCACAAGAGCAGAGTAGAGGGGCAGGATCACCTCCCCTGACCTGCTGGTCACACTCTGTTCAATGCAGCCCAGGATACTGTTGGCTTTTTGGGCTGCCAGCTCATGTTCATTTTCTCATCAACCAACATCTCAAAGTCCTTTCCTGCAGGAGTGCATTATTATTATTATTGGTGGTAGCAGTAGTAGTTTTGTGTTATATCTTACTTACTTGACTACTCTTAGTTCAATCTGTGAGGGTTGCGTTCTTTCAATTCGCCTCCCCATCCCTCCAGGAGCAGAGGAAGGAAGAAGGAGTGCAGTGAGCAAGAAGCTGCGTGGTTCTGATTTGCTGTCTGGTCTTAAACCATTACACATATTTTTAATAACATTGAGGGAGGACTTTTGTTAATACTCTTGAGCCCACACATTTATTTTTTAAAGAAGGATTTATAACAAGGCATATATATTAGCCTGTGGAACTGCTAAAAAAATTTTTGATATTTATGCTATATCCAATCTGTTAGTTTTACCTGCTGTGTTTTTATAGTAAACTCTGGGTAGTAAAGTAATAAATATTGTCTTTGCTTAGGAATGTTCTCTAAAATCAAAGAGGAATTAACCATAAATAAAGATTGATGGTAGAATTTGCCTCTTAAACATAACAGAATTCATGGGATGCTGCACATACCAAATATTTCACAAAATATTAAGTACTTCTCATCTTCCACTATGAAGAAGCTTGTTCATAGCATATTTGACATTGGGAAAGGCCAAATTGATTCAGGGGCTTCCTTTCCTTTCATAAAATTGGCTATGTTAATAAAAAGCTTAAAATTCAGAGACCTAATGCAAATCACCTAGCAAAACAATTTAGCCAATTCTTTGTTCTGTGGGCACTTATTGAAGAGCATGAAATTTTCTGGATAAAATAATTAAAATATCTCTGCAAGCAGCTGGCCACATATTTCAACTATGTGAACACGCAATTCTCTGACAATTACATATCAGTATTTTAAAGGAAATTCAAATTAGCTATTCTCCCTCTACTGTCTCATTTGTACATTTGTGTGATAGCAGTTGAGTTGAGATACCCATTCGAGAGAAAGATCTTCTTATTCCTCTGCCAAAGAATATTGCTGTCTGCAATGACAATATAGTAACTGTTAGACTAGTAAACCCGAATGAGAAATGTTAATAGATCATGTAAACCAAAAGATATTAAATTTTAAGTCAAGATATTTGGATCAAAACCTAAAAAAAACAAGCACGCAAATACCAGAACAGACAAAAAACCAAAAATTTAAGAATAAATATTTTTTCATCATTGCATATGCAGAAGAATGTGTTATTTTGTTCAACTGTTTAGTTCCTGGATTCTTTTGCAATCATGATGCTTTTTTCATTTATTTTATATTTTAATCTTTTTAGCCTCTTTTTCTGAACACAGTAGAATTTCATTTGGATTTAATTTGTCTTTTTCCCCATTATTGAAGTGTATTTGAAATGGCAGATATAGTATGACACATATACAAAAAGGCCATATCCAAGCCTTATATTTTCTTTTATATTCTATTCAGCTTTTCACCAAAAAGGTCATAAATTCCCATTTATAAAAAAACATTACCAGGGCTTAATTCCTGAATTATGGAAAACAAACTTAAAATAATATCAATAATTCAGAAATTCTGAGGCACAAAGCTCTTATTCCTAGTTGCAAGCAGTTATTCTAACATGTAACTCTTTCCAATGGGATCACTCAATAAAATAAATGATCTGATATGCACCTAATGTGTTTACAGTCTGGTTCTAACAGGGGAATAACAAATTAGAATTAATTAAGCAGTCATTTTAAAACTACTGTTTAACTAGCTCTATTGAAAAACAGAAATTATACTGATTAAAACCAATTGCACAGGACTGCAAATTGCAGAAACATTTCTCATAGCCTATGGTTGGTCTATTTCTCATAATTTCTCATTTCACCATGGCTTGTTGGATTTGAGTAAAGCATCTTGAGATCTCATGATGAAAATTAACAGAGAAATGCCCAATATCAGTATAGACTGGGAGATAAATGAATTGAGAGCAGTTCCGTGGAGATGACTTAGTGACACAGGGAGATGAAAAACTGGACATAGAATCACAGAATTATAGAATAATTAGGGTTGGAAAGGACCTCAAGATCATCTAGTTCCAACCTTCCTGCCATGGGCAGGGACACCTCCCACTAAACCATGCCACCCATGGCTATGTCCAGCCTGGCCTTGAACACTGCCAGAGATGGAGCATTCACAACTTCCCTAGGCAACCCATTCCAGTGCCTCACCACCCTTACACTAAAGAATTTCTTCTCCATATCCAACCTAAACTTCCCCTGCTTAAGTTTGAACTTGTTACCCCTTGTCCTTTCACTACAGTCCCTCATGAAGAGTCCCTCCCCAGCATCCCTATAGGCCCCCTTCTGATACTGGAAGGCTGCTATGAGGTCTCCACGCAGCCTTCTCTTCTCC
>JASSUY010006207.1:0-25481 GCA_032466535.1 Forpus xanthops | reverse complement strand
TAAAAGTCCATAATATTGTTCAGTTTTCTCAGAGATTGGTGTATAATAGGGGATGGTACTTGACACAATGCTCTTTGACCCAGACATTTATGAGGTTGTTTCAGAAATAAGTCCTGTTGTCTGATTTAATTTTCTCTGGGGTGTTATCACTTGCTTTTCAGTCCCAGGATAGAGATCTGGATGGTGGCATAAGGCACTGGATATGTTTCCAGTTATCTGGTGGTTGCTTCCACCATTGTAAGAGCATGGCATTTGCCTTGGCAGATTTATGGAAGTGTGATATTGTCAGTCTGTAAAGCCTCCTTAAGTTTATATTTCAGCCATTTTCTTACACGCATAAGATGCTTTAATAACTTGGCTTGTTTAATTGCAGCACATTCACATTCATGACTAACTTGTGCAATAGTGTCCATGGTCAAGTCCACCCCTCAATCACAAGCCCATCTCTATGTTACATCTCTTGCTTGATAGCTTGAGGTGTCATGGGCCCACCAAGCTATAAGTAATTCACCCATATGTTGATCTGAGCCATTTCAATCTGAGTAGACATCTATCTGCTAGTTGTTTTGATGTTCTTAACAGACTGATTCTTGGATACATGAGCATCTATGTGACATACCTTCACAACTAGGTTCTTCACAAGAGAAGCCAAAGAAAACGCTGTAAGACACAGCAAAAGTTGCCAAGGGTTGCTGGCTTCTCTTTTCTGTGATTCTTTTTGTAAAAACACCCCTGTTTCTTCTTGCCAGAGAAATAACATCTTAAATGCTCAGGTTCTAGTTAGCCTTTCTTACCCTTATTAGAATTTTTTGAATAACAGAAGGGAAATTGAATTTGGTTAGAAGAAGGAAATACCGTAGGAGAATCTGTAGGCATCCTGATAATTGTTTAAACTAATTATGTAAATAAATAAATGTGCAAAATGCTTTTTCAATATGAGATTGCTAGAACAGGTTTAGAAACTCAACTATCTGAAAAATGGTTCTACAATTTTTATATTAAATCTCATTAAGATCCATCGCCATGTTAATTATCAATACAATTTTACAATGCAGCATGTCCTACATGTTTTATACAGCATCAGAGCCTTCATTTCTTCTTACCTGACAGCTTCCCAATGCAGAGAAACCGGGATGTTTCAATGAGACATGCCCTTCTTGTGTAACTTGATATTCAGTATTGGAAAGCAAAGCATCACCATTTATATTGCTGGCAGAACAGCTCTCCTTGTCTCAGTCACAAAGCCATTGAAGCCATAAAGTCACTGAAGCAATTGAAGTCATGGTGATGAGACAATTAGGTAATATTTCAATACACAGTCAACACAACTGTTAGTCACAGGATGATACTAAAGCTTAATTTCCAGTAGCTAAAATAAAAAGTATATTACTTTGAATATTCTCCTAAGAATTAAATTAATTTTTCTAAGGAAAAGTTTTCTGTTTGAAGGTTTTGATCATTCTTTGTACTGTTATTTTGTTTTTATTTGAACCAACAGATACTCAGCATGTGCACATCTGCAGCTGTAGATTTTGCGCCTCATGAATATTTCATAAAAAAACAGCACTGAAATGAAGAAAAATTGCTTTTTCTGAGTCACTCTGAGGCTACATATTTGTTTAATTTTAGTATAATTCTCCCATTCAAGAAAGTACTTTCAATGAATGCTAACAAGGATTTGAGAGCATGAGTAAGGCATTTCAATGCACACAAATATATAAACAGATCATGAACTCATTTTTAATAAAGTGAACATGTAGTAGTTATTTGAACATATGAAATAGTCATGACACCTTATATTAGATCCCCTTTTAAATATAAGATTTTTGTCATAGATCCAGTTTCCAGTCTTCTCATTCTAATAATCTCAATTCAGTAAATTGATGAAATGCATGAGTAATCTATGTTGTCATCTGGACATTAAGAAAGCAACGAAACAACGTGGATATCAGACAGGACATTTCTAAAATATCTGAGTCACCATCCCTGGAGGTATTTAAAAGAGGTGTAGACATTATTTATTTCTTCTGAGTCTTGTCAGCAAATATATAAGTACTCCACTGTTGTTAAACAGAGAATGTTCACAGATAATCCAGTTACTCTTTAAAATTTCTGTAGAAGTATAAAAAGTTGTTGTGGTTTAAGCCACTATAATTCACACAGTTTGCTCACTCACTCCCCACTCTTTCTTCCCCCAGCTCCCGGGGAATGGGGAAGAGAATTGAAAGAATGCAACTCTCACAGGTTAAGATAAGAACAGTTTAGTAACTAAAGTATAACTCAAACCACTGCTGCTACAACCAATAAGAATAAAGAGAAATACAAGGAAAGAGAAAACTGCTCACCATCCGATACCAAGCTCAACCCAGCAGCAAGTCCCCACCTTTCTGGGTCTCTGCCCTCTGTTTTTACATCCTGGGCATGATGTGCTGTGGTATGGAATACCCCTTTGGCTAGTTTGGGTCAGATGCTCTGTCCCTGCTTTCTCCCAGCTTCCCCTCCTCCCTGGCAGAGCATGCGATTCAGAAAGTCCTTGGTCAGACCAAAACATTACTAAGCAGTAATTGAAAACATGGGTGTTATCAGCACTGTTCCCAGGCCCAAAGTCAAAGACACAGCACTGCATCAGCTACTAAGGAGGAGGAAAATGACTGCTACTGCTGAACCTAGGACACAAGTGTGTTAAGAACTGTAGTTAAAGCCATTCAAAACTTGAAACCCAAATTTGATTCTTTCACTTTTCTGTTATATAGTGATTCTAATATCACACTTGGGAAAATACATTTGGTGGATGTGTTATGAGAATTTGAAAATTAATTACTGGAGAAAGAAAGTACCATACCTGAAATCATAGCAGTAGAATTCATAACGAGAAATCATTCTTTATTTCATTTTTTTTTAAAAAAAATGTAGATTGTTCAGTGTATTTTGCTATAGGTTTCACATCCCAGAACTTTTCTCTGGGAGAGAACTGAAAAATCTCCTGTCTATCTGAATTCACTTGTTTTAGTGTACTTGTTTAAAAAAAAAACAAAACACTAAATTGAATGTGAAATTACTAGCCTGCATCTAATCTGGGGAGCAGTTCAGGGAGAAAAGAAGCACATATTCTGGAATAATATATTGTCCCTTATTAGTCAGAACTATCTGGTTTTGAAAACCTTCTATTTTGGGATGCATTGAATATCCTGCTCTTCCAGGACTATAGAGGAGGAGCAACTTTTGCCATTCTTATGCACAATTCCTGTTCCCATCCCCCAGTCCCAGTGTCACACCTGCATCCATTGCCCTGCCTGTTCCAGCAAGACTCCTGGCCTAGCTGCCTATATCCTTACACTGCCTACTGTGAAGCTCAGGCATGTACCCAGATGAGTGAACCTCAGATCTCCCTCTGCAAGAGACAGAGCTTGAGCTACCAAGTAGGCAATGTGGACAGTCAGGAAGCTTGAGCTCAAAGGGCAAGTTTGAACTCCAAGATGACTTTGCACAGATAATACCATGCTGCCTATGCACCCTATACCACCAGAGACAGACAGTAAAGTCAAGGTATGTTCAACACGAGCAGGAGAGAAAATTATTTCATTCTTTGCCTAATTTTCTCCATTGTAAAGTTCAGATAGAATAGAACATCTGCTAAATTTCCAGAAACATTAAGGGCCACACAAGACAAATACAAGAAACAGTTTTGTCCAGGGTGAATTTTGCAATATTTGATTTTTTTTGCTTCAGTTATCAGCCCAGAAAATTTAAGGCTAGAGAAAACCAACAACAACAGATTTTCATCAATTTAATGTGCTTTTTTTCATTACAAAATCTGTCAGGTCCTAATATGCTTAGGATTACTGTTTGCTTCTTCATGGGTTAACATGCATTGATATCATATTTTTAACAGGCCTGGTTTTTCTTTTTTTCTTTTTTAACTGCAGATCTGCAATCAACATTTTTAACAACTTACATGTTTAAATGTTATCTTTTGTCTTGCTCCATATATCAATATTTTTATTTATATATTTTTGTTCTGTTTTCAAAAAAAAAAACAAAATCCCAGTGAAATGAAAAATTTCAATGAAAACACACTACTTGAAATGGCATTTTCAGGAATAATATTGAAATACAAACTGAACATATGAGATTAATGCCTATGTTATACACCCAAAATATGAAAATGCTCACAATGTAACTTAAAGAACTTTAAGGATATGTAGCATGAGACTTAAAGGGAAAGAATTAATGAAAAAGAAAACAATAAATAAAAAAATCTTTATATTTTATTGCAAGTTTTGGAAACCACAGTAGTTAAACAGTAAAAGATTGGTCAAATGGAAGAAAAGCAGTAACTTCTATAAAATAGATTCAGAGCAGCCCTGCAGAGAAGGGCTTGGGGGTGTTGGTTGACGAAAAAATGAACATGAGCCAGCACTGTGCTCTTGCAGCCCAGAAAGCCAGCCGTATCCTGGGCTGCATCAAAAGGAGTGCGACCAGCAGATCAAAGGGACATTATCCTGCCCATCTATTCTGCTCTTGTGAGACCTCATTTGGAGTATTGTGTGCAGTTCTGGTGTTCTCAACATAAAAAGGACATGGAACTGTTGAAATAAGACCAGAGGAGGGTCACAAGGATGATCAGGAGACTGGAGCACCTCCTCTATGAAGATAGGATGAGAAAGTTGGGTCTGTTTAGCCTGGAGAAGAGAAGGCTGTGTGGAGACCTCATAGCAGCCTTCCAGTATCTGAAGGGGAGCTACAGGGATGCTGAAGAGGGACTCTTCATGAGGGTCTGTAGTGATAGGACAAGGGGTAAAAGGTTCAGACTTAAACAGGAGAAGTTTAGATTGGATATGGGGAAGAAATCCTTTAGTGTAAGGGTGGTGAGGCACTGGAATGTGTTGCCCAGGAAAGTTGTAAATGCTCCTCCGCTGGCAGTGTTCAAGGCCAGTTTGGACATAGCTTTGTGTGGCATGGTTTAGTGGGAAGTGTCCCTGCCCACGGCTAGGGGGTTGGAACTAGATGATGTTAAGGTCCTTTCCAACCCTAACTATTCTATGAGTCTATGATTCTATAACAGGATAAGTGAAATGTATCATGGATCTACTAAGGTAGCATAACGCATACACTTTTCTAATCCTCAGGACTGGTTATGGATATATACCACACTGAGATTCCAAGAATTTTGTTTAATTTTTCTTAATCGATAAATAGCTTAAAATGAGTTTGAGGCTGAAAGTGGCATTTTACTCACGGTTTCTCAATTTGGGATGTGGGAAAAAAGGCCTATCAGAATGGGACATTGACTAAGGGGACAACAGGAAGTGAACACTGTCAAACAGAGTCATCCTGGTATTGAGAGTATGACAGCTCTAAACTGATTCTTGGCTTCAGGATTCCCTAATCATCTCTGCCAAATGTTACCATGGCCCCTGCATTTCACTCTATGTCCTAGCTACACATATGCATACGTATGTAAGCCTGGAAGTGAAGAAAAGCATAGCATATAGAAGTCTGTGCCATCTTAGGGTTTTTTGAGGAGTCCATCTCATATGGCAAATTCTCTCTTAGAGGAAGCTACAGCTTCTCTGCAGACTCAGCAGAACAGTTGCAGAGTAAATAAGAACATCAGTCATGACAAGGGGATTTGTACATTTTTATTTCTATTCAGATAGGCCAGCAGCAGCACCAGTGGAAATTGTGAACACCCTCAACTGGATAAGCTCAGAAAAGTCTCTCAAATGACATACTGAAACGCAGAGGAACCCATGACAGTCCTTCAGAAAAGTGAGACCTTCTGAAGATACTGAAAGTCAGGTTCTGACAAATGGCTCTCATTACAAAGAGTTCTTTTTCACTAACAGCTAAAAATCCAGACCTTGTATTCAGAGGCATGCACAGAATCTAATAGAACAGACATGACAAGACAGGTGCAAGCTTTTGATATCTTTCAGTAAAGATAGGAAATCCCATGAATTACCTTGAATAATGTCTCTGGTTTAATATGCTGCTTGCTTTCAGCAAGGAGCTGATATCTACACCCTGGCATAAACACGATTATTTCATTTTTAGAATTTTAATAATTTAAAATAAATCTTTGGAGGCTGATTTTTTCCTGTATTCCTTTATTATCATATTTTTTAAGAAAAGTATTTAAGATTAAGATATATCTCTGAGTTACCTGCATAGGATCTGAAAATACCTACTAATCTTATCTACAAATCATAGAATCATAGGATCATAGAATAGTTAGGGTTGGATAGGACCTTAAGACCATCTAGTTCCAACCCCCCTGCCATGGGCAGGGACCCCTCCCACTTATCCATGTCACTTAAGGATATGACCAGCCCAGCCTTGAACATCGCCAGCGATGGAGCATTCACAACTTCCCTGGGCAACCCATTCCAGTCTCTCAAATATACCTTCTTTATTTTTACAAATAGGAATAATATGCATTTCTGCAAATGCAGACGTCAAATACTGAGCACCATTTCTAGAGTTTCCAATCCATTTTGTTGTCACTAGTAAGATTTTAGTTGCTAAAGTTTTTTCGTTTGGTGAAAACACTTTCCACTTTCTTCAAGTGCTTAGAAAATACTATTTATGTTATTTCATTTTAAAGTACTGTGTAGTATTCTATCTGGAAAAAAAAAAAAACCTCAAAATCTGTTTCATACTTATGTAAGTTACATTTTCAAATGCTAAATGTTCTACTCAGTCTCCCATGTTACCCTTTTTTATAATAAAATCATTGCAGTCTTGTTCTATTACTTCAGCAACGTTTCTTATTTACAATGAGCACTTTTCCCATAAGTTCCCTTGGAAAAAAAAAATAAAGTAATGAAACTATCATGTGTGCCAAGCCTCTGCTTCCCTGAACAGTGGCTTTCAAGTACTGAAAGAGGCCTATAGTTTAATTTTTTCTTCTATCCACTTGTTAATATCTTTTTCCACATCAAATCTTTTAATTTAATCATTAAAAATATCATGGATAGGACTCAATTCACCTAATTTTAGACATTTCTGTTGCAGATATCCATGTGAAGTACTTAGTACAAGTTCATTTAGCGAAGAGAAAACAGCATGTTTAGAACCATAGAATGGTTTGTGTTGGAAGGGATGTTTAAAGATCATCTAGTTCCAACCCCCCTGCTATGTACAGGGACATCTTCCACTAAATCAGGTCACTCAAAACCTCATCCAAAACTGATCCTGAACACTTCCAGTGATGGGAAATGTCGTGGTTTCAGGCGTAAATCAATCTGCCTGCCCACTCATTCCTCCCAAACTTCTTCCCCCCCACTTCGGGGGGGGGGGGTGGAGGGGGGGGATGGAAATGGGAAGAGGAACCGAAAGAATACAACCCCTACGGGTTGAGATAAGGACCGTTCAGTAACTAAGGTATAACACAAATTACCGCTGTTGATGTGCAACTTCTCTGGGTAACCTGTTCAGGTGCATCATGACCCCCATCCTTAGAAATATTTTTACCTAAACTTATCCTCTTTCAGTTTAAAAGCATCTTGAGAAATGAAGCCCTAAGAAAAAAAAATGCAGAGAATCAGAAGATGAGCACTTTGCAAGGAGCAAAGAGGTACCATTTATGCAGATGACTGATGACTGCCTGACCAGCAGAGACATCTGGTGTCTCATCAGGGCCAGTAAGCAAATTAATGCTAAGCCTAGAGCATGACTTTACTATAAGTGGTGTATACGAGACAATAAATTATTGCTTTGAGCATTTAAGTTGTATATCCTGATTGCAGGATAGGAATGATGAATCAGAAAAGATGTCTGAACAAAAATTATGCAGTTAAGGAGGTTGCAGTTTCACATTTTACACTAGGAAACAACTTCTGAATGTGGAATATATCCCCTGTGAGCTTTTCATTAACTTTCACATTTTGGTACAGCCTGTGAATTAACTCAGTGTACAGTCGGCATTGAACAGGCCAGGACCACATCAAGAGTCTACTTGCTCTAAGAAGAAATGAAATAGACATTTTTGTATCTCTGAAAACTAGATAAAACTGATACTTCAGAAATTCACAACATGTATGCTTGAACCAATATTTTTTCTTCCTGGCAGATTTTACAAAGTTGACCTTAATTTCTGAGTTAATTTCTGTGACTTCTGGAAGTTACAATTAAGTGTTGAAGTCCTGATGATGTTTTGCCAAAGTGCGTGGATTGTTACCATAGTTAGTGTGTTGCATGGTGAAGATGTTTATTTTCTTATGCCTCGTCCTTATTTTACTCTTTTTCTCTTAAATTTCTTCCGTATTTCAGCATTTTCTACTGTCACTGAGTTCAGATCTATGTTTCCACCCCTCCCAGGGAGATTCTGACTGTGAAGCATATCTCTCAGGTAACAAACAGACATGTCAATATCTTTTCTTTCCACAAGTCCCTATACAATGAGAGTTAAAAATCTTTGTCTTCCATGTATATTTTGACAATTTTGTAGTAAAAGTCACTGTAGAATCAACCAGCTACATGACAGCTTACTGAAATAGTGGTAGAAGACCTGTAATGAACCTGTATTATTTCTTATTACTAAACCAATGCCCTTGACAGTAGTTAAGTATTTAAACTATGTGTATGCATGTGATTATACATATTTTTCATTATATACACAAAATTAAAGTCTTTCTTGACCTTTAAGAGAAGTACTGCAGCTTTGACATTTAAAAACATTTTGCCAGTAGCCTTAATCAATGTTGAGTTTTATCATTTACTAAATAGCTACAGGCACTGATCAATACAATAGCAGAGACACTCATTGTTAATCTCAATCTGTTCTAGGTCAGTATCCTGATACCTTCAACTCAGAATTTATAATGCTCATTTAATATATTCTTTTCTTATTCCTTGGCATTGTATTTTTCTCACTCATCCCCTAACATAGGAGCTAAGGCCATTTCTGGTGACTCTATTTGAAACTTAAAATGAAATTCAAGATTGTCAATGATTTGAGTTTTTTTTTCTTTTAACAAATCCATTATTAGCACTGAAGCAATTGAACATTCTTGCAGTAAAATGCAGAGGGTCTCCTGGCATCCATTTGAATTTCCTTTTCTAATAGTAGTTAGTACTCCATGCTTTACAGTGGTGTGCGGATTCTTTATCATAAACTGTAAAGCCATGTCCTGTAAAAAAAAATAACAAAACCAGTTTCAGGAGGCTATTATAGACCCTAAGTGTTTTCAACCAATAAAGAATTTTCCTGAACTCAGAAGCAACAGTAATACCTGAATGGACATCAGAATTTCTAGACCTTGTGAATGACATTCATGTAATGTAAGCTGTGTTAAAGCAAGACGTCAAAACTAAAAGGTGCAGGATCTATTTAGAGCAAACAGGGAGAGATATGCTTCCAAATAGCACTGCCTCCCTTTCTAAATTCAATATCCAAGATAAATTGCCATTCAGATTGCTTATCCAACCTTACAAAATCTGCTTAGCAGACAGCATTCTTTCTCTTCTACAGTCTCTGGAACTAGCACCAAGTGTTTGGATTCATCTCACATAACTTTTGCTGGTAAGAATAATTAATTAACGTGATCATAGCATGGATTTCTGGGTGTAATTGACCATTCTTTGGCAGTACCTCTCTCATTTCCTTTCCAGTGATTACAAAAGCAGATAACCAGAATTTCTTATAAACTTCACATTTACATGGCTAAAATTAAGGTACCTTCAAATATTGGGAAGCTATAAAGGCTGTTCCTGTAAAGCAAGCTTTACATGATTTAAAGCAAATAAGTAACAAATCTTTCACATGTCAGTAATATGCAGAATCTTATTTTTTGACTGTTCAAATAATTAATGCTAAATCTAATATCAGAGATTTTAAACAGAATCATAGAGTCATAAAATACCTTGGGTTGGAAGGAATCTTCAATGGTTATCTAATCCAACCTTCCCTGCAATAAGCAGTGATCTCTTCAACTAGATGAGGTTACTCAAAGCCCCATACAACCTGATCTGGAATGTTTCCAGAGGTGAGGCAACTACCACCTCTCTGGGCAACCTGTCCTAGTGTTTTGCCACCCTCACAGTAAATATTTTCTTCCTTATATCCAATAACATAATAATATATTCAAATTCCTGAGCTGCTTCTACAAATCCAGTCCTATCCTTTGCCATACAGTGCATTTGGTACTATTGTCAGGCTGTTTTACCCAGAGTGGCATTCCATTCCTCAAATTTTCAGAAAGAAATTAAGTGGTACCAGAATAATTAAGGTGTTTAATAATTTTCTTGCTATAACAGCAGCCAAATAACATCCATGTAAAATGTCATTAAAAACACTTTCTTTTTAGAGGTTAATTTAAAGTACAATTGATTATAATAAAGACCAGATTTCTTATAAAAAAAATCAGTGATTTACTAAGACAGGAGAGCTACTTAGGCATTTGCTCTGAGAAAAGAAATTCTAATGTACTAATAGATACAAACCATGAATCTGTCACGATTTAAACAGCCTGAAAGTGATTAATTTTGAGTAATTGTGCTCATCTATTTGGCTTTTACTTAATTATCCTAGAAAGCAAAACAAAGAACAGCTTACACAGATGTGTGTAGCTGTATTGGACTACACTTGAACTGACCATGACAGAAATCTGAAGTATCAGAATTTCACATTAAGAGCAGATAGAGGCAACTCTTTCTGCCAGATTAGCATCAGAGACAATAATCCTGTGGGATAGACACACTTGTTTCCCATTAAATTTTAATGATGCCTAGTGCATTGATGACTTGGATTTTTTGTTGCTTTGTTTTCAATAATACTGTAATTAAAAAATTAAAAAACTTCAAAACATACTGAGTTCTGAGGTTTGAAAGATTGCTAGAAAAGAGCCCATGAATGTGATAGCATTTCTTCTATTTGTCTCTCCTAAATGGTGGGGGATGTTTCTGTAAGTGTAGAAACGGCCTCCAAGAATTTTTCACAAAAAGATGTACAATTGTCCCCTTAACATCTTAAGGTTTAACTAGCTCAGAGAAAGGAAAGCAAAGACACTCTGGAGGTGCTGCAGAATACATAAGAACAGAACCTGTCCAGCAACCCAACAACCTATATAGGAAATGCATTTTTCATTCTCCCCACCTCAGGACCACTTCCACCATGCTTCCATATCAGGTATGTATCATAATTTTATTCTGAAACTGGAATTGTTTGTTTTTTTTTTTTTTTTAGAGAATGCTGGAAAGATGTAAAGAGAATATATGTATATAAAGTATGTCTGCATCTAGCACAGATTCCTCAGCTAGCTCCAAAACTATAATTATTGATGTCTCCTAAACACAGTGCTGTCAAAGCTAATTAACTGCTACTGAAAAGAGGCAATTAGCTTGGGAGCAGCCCTTAACTGACACTACCTTATCTTTTCAGATATCAGAAGTTCTGAACCATGTTATTATCATTATAATAGTACTGCATAACAAGGTAAGGTGTCTTTTAAGCGATGATATTGACTAAAACCCACAGAGACTTCTCAGCTGATGTACTGGGCCAGTACTGCTGCTCTTCATGGAATGTAAGGTGCAGAAAGATGACAACAAGGTCATGTCTTAGTAATGTAGTTCTAGGAAGCTGAACAGGCTTCAGGTCTCATACCATTTCCTGAAACCAGCATTGCCACATGCCTGCAGAGGAATAGGAAAGGGCCTATAATGGTAAAGCTGGTGCAAGAGATAGAAGGTAAATGGAGAAAAATGACACAGAGTAAAAAAGCAGAGCCATGAGGTCATCAAAGTCCAGGGATCTCACTTTTAGAAAATAAATGTTCTCTGCTTTAGTTATCAGGACTTCCAAGTTCATATTTGTGTAAGTGAATGCGTGTTTTGGGCAAGATACTTGCAAATTAAATATTGTAGTTGCAGTACAGGACAATATTTCTCTTCTGGCTCCAACCATCCAGTAGTACATGCCCCTGATTTTCACAGCATAAAAAAAAAAAAAATGGAGAAGACATAGGGGGATTTCAACAATGAATTTAAAAACAGATGCAAAGAAGTCAAGAAGAAAGAATTAGACTCTTCTCAGTAGTACCCAGTAATAGGGCAGAAAGAAACAGGCAAAAACTAAATTATGGGAAATTCCATTATAAAATAACAATAAGGCTTGGGTTTAACTGCGATGGTCATCAAACACTGCAAGAGTTTGCCCAACCAGACACTAGAGTCTTCACCCTAGGAAATACTCAGTCTGGATACAGTCCTGCTTTACCTGACCCTGCTGTAAATAAGGGTGACCAGATGATCCCCAGAGGTGCCACCCAATCTCAGTCGTTCTTTATCTAAACGGAGGGTCAAATATTCACACCTTCCACACAATACATCAGGCACTAGTGGTTTTCATTCCTAGACCAGGCACACCTTACCTAATTGATGACATAACTAGGAGTTACGAATCAGGGAATTACTGAATGTCAGCTCAATTTTAGATTAAATTTGCTGCAAAATTTTCGTTATGTTTCAAATTAGGTTAAAGGCTTAAGAAATAAAAAAAAAATTACATGAAGTACTTTATAAGAAAAAAGGTATTTGAGAGCAATCATTAAAGGTTAATGCAGAGAAAACTAGTCATTATGTGATACAGTTGATTTGGAATACTAGGAATAAACAGGGAATACAAGCAATTTGATTTATGGGTTTGATTTTGAGTTTCAACTGAAATAAAAAATAAAAAGCTGGAAGGATATAATGTGGGGTAAAGAACATATGTAATTACATCCCGAGCTCCACTGCTCAGCATATGCTGTTGTACCAAAGTGCTTATCTGGTATTCCCTCCTACCTTGTTTTTAAGTGAACATTCTGGCCCCAGAGAAAATACCAGAAGAGTTTCTTACTGCATGCTCAGGGAAAAAAAAAAAGTTAATCTCAAGAAAAGATATTATTTTACGTGGTAGATATATATCTTAGAAAATGACTAAAAGTTAAGTAATAAACAGCAGGATTTTTTTCTTTTCATCCAATTCTAAGGCTTTCTAGGTAAGTGTTTTCACTGCTTTTCTAGGAGTTGGATCCAGGAAAGCACTTGTGTTAGCAGTGCTCCAAGTTGCGGAGGCAAACTTCTAAGTACTGTTATGGTGCCAGAATATGCAGTCCTTTATAAGGTATCTATAAAACGGATAGAGGTAGATATGCATATAAACTAGGGAAAAGAAAACAGTCTTAAATCTTTCCTAGAATTTACTGTTATAAAAGTCTTCCTTTTACTTAAATATTTGCTGCACTTACATCTATCACAGATTCAAGGCATAAAGTTACTTCTCTTCCATAAATTTCTTGATAGATTCATTACTCTAATGCCGCAAAAGAACTGCTCTAGATCTAGAGACTTCTCCTAATTTTTGTAAATCAAAAGTGGAATCCTACAATAATGGCTTTTTTTATGGGCTTGCAGCCTCAGAAAGCCAACTGTATCTTAGGCCACATCAAAAGAAGCATGACCAGCAGGTCAAGTGAGTTGATTCACTCTACTCTGCTCTTGTGAGACCCCACCAGGAGTACTGTACCCAGCTTTGCAGTCCTTGGTACAGGAAAGGCATGGACCTATTGGAGAAGCTCCAAAAGAGGAACATGAAAATGATCAGTGGGATGGAACCTTATTGTGGCATTGAAATACTTAAAGGGGGCTTACAAGAAACACTGCGCCAGACCCTTAGGAGGGCCTGTGTCAGTAGGACAAGGGGTAATGGTTTTAAAATAAAAAAGGGGAGATTTAGACCAGATACAAGGAAGAAGACTTTTATGAACAAGGTTTTTATGAAGAAGATGTGGAAACACAGAAACAGGTTGCCCAAGGAAGTGTTAGATGCCCCATCCCTGGAAACAACCAAGGTGAGACTGGACAGGGCTCAAAGTCATCTGGTCTAGTTGAATATGTCCCTGCCCATTACAGGAGGTTTGGACTAGATTACCATAGGTTATTCTATGATTCTTTGTTTCTATGAACAGTACCAATAGTGACATTGAGCTGGGAAACCTGATTTTCACACTGCTATTCATTTCATAAAACTTCTTGATTGTTGATTCAGTGCAATGATACCCTGAGATGCTTTGATAGGGGAAACCCTACTTGTTCCCACTGAGAAATGGTGAATGTTTGGGAAGCTGAGAGGATAATGCTCATAAACTTACACATCAGACAAAGTCTCCTGCAAAACCTGTGGAAAAAAGATGGTATTTTGAGAACAAGAAAAGAGCATGCTAATTACTCTGTGTCTGACCTCGTTATTACCTTACAAATTGGATGCGAAAATGCCAGTCTTAAAAATGCTTCTCTTTGAATCTCCTTCAACTAGAAAGAGAACAGAAGTAATGACATTGCTATGAGCGCAGACCATGCTGTATGTGGACTTTTTTCTATACTTCCACTGATGATCTAGAAATGAGACAATGTTTACTCTCAGCAAATTTATGCATTATACCAAATTAGAAGTAGTGGTTGACATGTCGGTTGACAGGATTTCAGGGAGACCGTGAGAATCTTAAGATCTAGTAGCAGCTCTGAAAAAATGTACTTGAGGATCACAGCTGATACCAAGTTGAGTTTGAGTAGGCAGTGCTCTCTCGTTGTAAGGCACATGTCAGATACTGGGTTATAGCATGACCAAAGAGTGGACTGAAGGGAATTATTAGTGCACTTTGTTTGCCATTGATGAGGCTGGACCTGGAATGTTGTGTCCATTTTTCATGTCTACTTCACAGTATCAGGTGGTATGACAAGGGCAGCAGTCACAAATCCCAGCTTGGGAGCTTCGAAAAGGATATTAGGAAAATTTGGGGATTTTGAGATTTAGGCAGAAAAAATCACTGCTAAACTGCTCTAGGATGAAAAACAGCCCCATTTAAAAAAAAGAGGCAAGACTATGTGACCTCCATTAGTGTCTTCTAACTCATATTTTTATGACAGTAAAATACTGATTCAAAATCTATTATTTGGTTCTCACTGGTTTTGCTTGGTTGAACAACCAAGTAACAGAGAAGACAGAAGAGTTAGATCCTAGATGTTCTGTAACATATTGCATATTTCTGCCACAGTAAACTAGGAAAAAAAAAGAAGCGGTTCTGTATTCAGAAAGACTGAACTTAATTTTTTTTTACTTTAGTTCTCCAGTATGCAAGAGGAAAAAAAGTGAAAGCATAATGAAACTAATAAATGAAAGATAGAGAAGTTATCAGATATATTGCAAGATGTTTCCTACCCTTTCACAAAAAAAAAATGGACTTAAAAAAACAATCTTTACTACTAACAGAAAAAAAATCATTAGTGATCAAATAAGTAACACAATTAAACTAAATTCTTCTGGATTAGTGACAATTAAAAAAAAGATGTAGAAATCTATTTCAAAGGAACTTGAAGGGAATGATAAGATAGATTAGTACTTAGCAGACACTACAAAACTTGGAAAAACTAAATTGTCATGTCATTGCAGGCAAAGAATAAAAAGAATTTGCAGATAAAAACAGTGAAAATTACATAGATATATTACATAGATATATACTTCTATTTAATACAACTATCAAGATATAAACTATACCCTAATTTTATGACACAACCCAAAGAAAATACTGTATATATTCACATAATAAGTGAAATATATAATACATATGTTAAATTTAAACTATTATTATAAAACAGTCTTGCTGGAGGGTACATGCAATTCTAAGAGAAACAAGTCTTTTGCTTCCGCTGTGGGCATACGAAGCAACAAAAAACAGTCTGATACTCCTTATATAGCAAAAACTGTAGCATGATTCCTTCCCTCAGAAATGAGTATTTTTGAACTGAGACATTCACAAAAAAAAAAAAAAAAAAGCTGAACTATGATAATTTGCAACTGCTGCTCAACTGTGGAGTAGAGGTGTACGATTATCAGTTGCAGAGGTGAGTAGCTCAAGAGAGGACACCTTCAACACCTGAGCGGGCGGAATCTCAATGTCCAGGAGCCTCAACTCAGAGCAATGAGAGTCACCGAAGGAGCCTCAAGTCCTCTACAGGGCTTGCCCAGGAGCCGGCAGCTCAGCTGATGGAAGGAGTTGACTCACAGAGGATGGAGCCAGGAGGGGCAGCACCAGCCCTGAGTGGGTAAAAACCTGCCCTAAGGAGCACAGTAAACAGGGAGGGTTTGAGGCAGTTTTCATGGGTGGGTGAGCAGGATGGTGAGTGCTTGCATTATGGCTAGGGCCTGGTCTGGGAGCTCTGCTCTGGCTGCCCCTGCAGTGGCCAGCATAGGCACACAAACAGAGCCCATGAAAGGGGAGGCTGCAGCACAGAGCTCAGAGTGTAGAGAGTGCCTGTACTGGTTTTGTGAGGCGAGGGTGCACAATGGGCAGGGCTGCACACTGTGATCCCTGGTGGAGGTCCTCCTGCAGCAGGTGGCTGATCTACAGGACGCTGTCAATAGGCTGAAAGAAAAGAAGGCTAATAAACCTATTGCTGTCTTCAACTTCTTCAAGGCAGCAATAATTTTTTCTAAATATTAAGAGATGCAACTCATCAAGAAGGCAGCCAGATAGTATGACAGCTTGTCCAGAGAGACTGAAGAACCTCCATTCTTGGAGATATTGAAAAGGCAGCAACCCAAGCAACCTAACCAAACATTTAAGTTCACTTTGCTTTGAGTCAGGGATTGGACCATAAAATTTCAAGAGTCCCTTCCAGCCCAAATAATTCTTCAGGTCTGCTAATTGTCCTGTAACTGTGGAATGTGTCCTGGTATGTCTCTGTATTCTTGGGTCTACAA
Source organism: Forpus xanthops (assembly GCA_032466535.1). Lineage (NCBI taxonomy): Eukaryota > Metazoa > Chordata > Aves > Psittaciformes > Psittacidae > Forpus > Forpus xanthops. The sequence continues at coordinate 8,734 of JASSUY010006207.1, read as the reverse complement.
CTCCATCCCTTTGCTTGAGTCTACCTCTGTATGCAACAGATGTGCAACCACATGTTTTCTGTTGACATTCATAAGTTTTTGACTCAGCTAATAAAAACTTGCTAAAAATTTATTTTCTTTGAGAAATGAGTCCCTTATTCCTGTGTGACCCAGCATAATGAGTCCACAGGAAACTATAATCCACAAACAATTAGAATGGTCATATATCTCCTTCTAATATATGTTGGTAATCAATAAAAATTACCAGTTAAGCCATTATTTCCAATAACAATGTGCCCACTTCAATTACAAAGAAACTGATTGTGAATAAAATTCATTTAAGGCTAACAAATTAGGATAGGTATTCACTGTAATATTTATTCCTGTACATTTTATCACAATGAACAATTGTTAAATGAGATAAGGAGGCACTAGGTAACTGAAGTTATTGAATGATTCAGCAACTGTTGTCCACAAAAGCTTATTACGGGCTGCAATACATTTTATGAAACCTGCAGAGACTAAATATTTTCTTTGAAGAAATGCATCAGATATAGGGTCTGAAATTGAAATCATAACTTTAATTTCCCAATTTTAGACAGTAGGACAGTGTTAAGCTTTCTGTTAAAAATAAAATGCTCTTCTTTGATCGGTCTGTAAGCCAGCAATTTTCAAGACCAGTAACTGCAGCTGTTGAACCAATAGAGATTTTATGTGTGGCCACTGAATACAAATGAGTTGTTATTATTCTGTTTTTCTGAATTAAACTGCTGTTACTCTACCCAGTGTGAACATGCTGCTATGATATATTAAAAAAACCCCAAAACTCAAAAGCTTATCTTAGAAGCCATACATTTCCATACCTAAAGTAAATGTTCCATGCCTTAGGATACTGTCCCAGCCTCATTTATTAAACTATTCCTCTTTGCTTTTCAATAGCTGTTTAGTGTTTTGAAATTACTTCAGAAATAGCTATGTTTTAACTAAAATAGAATGAGAATTTTCCTACATCTTTATAACATCCAATTTAAAGGAGAATACAATTGGAACATGGCTGTTGAGAATCTCCTGTGCCATTAATAAGAGGAAAAAATAAAACAACAAACAAATGAAAAAATACCCCACAACCCAACAGATCTCTAGGAAACAGTCACATTTGTGGGAAAGTGCAAAAAACACATGTGAATTCTGCACATCAACTTTATTTTGATGGATATGTGTTGAGAGGGAATTTCTCTCTGAACATGAAATCCTCCCCAAGACAGTTGAGAAACAAAATGTTTACGGCACAGGCTGAAACTCAATAATACAGTGCTTTAACAAAGCACTTTAACTGCAATCTTCATATGTCCGTCTAACAAAGGGATTTGCTTATATAAAATACTTCTTTAAATACCCAGAACAATTTACTTACAAGAAGATTTTAGTCAATTGTTTCATGAGAAAGACAACTAGCTAGGAATATTGCCTTTCATTTTAGCTCCAAATAGTTGTTCTTCCTGATACAATCTCCTTAGCTCACTTGCTTTTTTCCCTGATTTCTTCCTTTCAAAAAAATAATGATATGATAGCATTACTCAGCATGGCACTTGGTAGATTAAGAGTTAAATGTGTGAGTCAGGAAAGCTCAGATCTTGTATGATGGATGTCAATGATTACTTCTTCCACAATAATTGGCCAGATTCATGTTTCTCAGCTTTCTTAGCTCACATCCAGGACTGCCTTTTGCAATGCAGGAACCTTGAGCCTGGGAAAAATTCAGTTTGTGTTTGAACTCAAGCCAAAGGAAGCCTTCATTATACATTCTGACTAAAAGTGACTATGCAAGGTCAATCTAAGAAATGTTTTACGCACATAAAAAGTAATTGTTTACCAGAAGTAGGAAAGAAAGTCGTTTTGCATGGGTTAAAATAAGGTTTAAAGAAATTTAAGTAAATTGCTCCAAAAGAAACAAGAAATATTCAGCCTTCTAAAATATTTTTTATAGCAGTAATGATAAATATAGCACTTCTTTTTTTTGTTTTTGTTCCCCCTGCCACAAATCATCCATCAGTGTGAACTTGAATTAGCCCATAAAATATTTAGCATGCCAGAAAACCCATATGAATATACAAGATTAACAGGTAAATAAACATCATCTGGCCTTAAATGTGTTTCTTATTCTATTTCCTACAGATTCTTGCCATTTGTATTGATTTTTTTCCAGACAAAGTAATTAATACATCGTAATATTCCTCTCCAATGCACCACCTTTTTTCATTTACAGAAGTCTGAAATATTTTTCCTAATGACTTAAAATATTTACACAATCAAAATCAGTCCATTTTGTCAAACTGTTAATAATGTGGAATTCTGGATACACAGGCCAGCGATGAGGGATCACTCGCCCATAAAATTCTGCAAACTAGCTCAGTCAACAAACTCATGTTTAATTCTTGAAAAAAAAAAAAAAACAGCAGTTTAGAAGGGCTGAGAAAGGAAAACATTTTAAAAATTACATACAGAGTACACCATTATGTTAACTACTTCCTATCTTCAAAAAGTACCCAAACTTGGCCTCCAGAATTATCATAATTGAAATTACTGGCAAAACATTTCAACCTATAACAGAGTTGTTTGGATTATTTGGGGGGCTTTGGTTTTTTTCTCATCTTTTAAATAAGTATGGATTTTTTAAAGTTTAGAAGAATGTAAAAATCTTAGCAATTTAAATTAATTTTTAAGTGGACATATATGGTCCATTTAGCTTAATGGTTAAGTTAAAACTTTAAACATTTATGTCTATGTGGGGCCTTAAATAGTCACATTAGATCCATTAATATACCTCTGTTCGTAAGCCTGCGTATCACCACCTATGTTACAACAAAATCATTTAGTTAGTTGCCTAAATATCTTTTCGTGCATATTCCTGTTTTTCTATCAAGTCACAATTGTATATGCAATTTGTGTTTGGGTTTTGGTTTTTGTTTGGTTTGTGTTTGAGGGTGTTTTTTCATGAAATCCTAGGTATTTTCCTTTTTTCCCTTTTCATTTTTTGTGTTATGAAAACCCTACAATAACTCTAAAAATATGTGCGTGATTTTTTCCCCCCTCTGAACTAGTTCTTTTATATATTTAGAAGCAGACCTTATGCTTACTAAGGCTGATTTTATTGTCACTTGATCTAAGCACAATAATCTTCAGTTCTGCTTATAAGCACACAGAAGTTTTCATAATTAAGGTAATCTTTCAGCACTGTTCATTTGCTCTAGCAAATCTGAAATTTCTTTCTCTATCAAATCCACTAGAGCAGCTGACCTGTGAGGCTCAAGGGGGTGTAGCAAACCTGTGATCTGCAGTAGCTAGGCTCTGGATATCAATATGACTCAAAGTCCAGAAAATCATAGGGAAAGGATATTGATTTAATGTCATTTTTGCAGGCATGCCCTTATAGACAGACGTGCAAAGATCAGATACCAGGTCTGAATTCTCCACTGTTTTAGGGGTTTAAACTTTAATGACAAATAGAACTGTTAACCATTTCGGTGTTCACTAATTAATTGTGGATATTCAGAAAAAAAGTTACATGTTTAATTCCTAATACTCTCAGATGCTCAAATGATTTCATTTTATTGAACTGTCCTTGCTTATATAAAATAAGGCACAGAAGAAAGTAATAGTAAGTTGAAAAGACATTGCCACTAATGAATACATAATTCTATTGCAATACAGGCTTTACCTTTCAGGTATTTTCCTGTCCTTCCCTTTAACTGCTTTACAGTTAAACTAAGAAGCAGAAACTATGCTTCAGGGTTGTTTTTTTAAGAACATCAGATTCAATATTATCTCCTTAATATGTGAAATGCCCCAAAGAAATCAAATGTCAGTAGAAGTGCCCTAGAAGCAGACACACCTTTATGCTTGCATTGCTGCTGCTAAGCAACCAGAACAAAAAGCTGAGCACAAGTCAATTCTCATTTAAAGAACCAGATGCTAATTTCATTCTGGTTTTGAAAATAGAAATGATTTTAATGCAAAAACATAAAATACAAGGGTTTTTTTTGTTTTTTTTGTTTTGGTTTGTTTTTTTTTTTAAATTCTACTTTCTCATAAGAAATTACAACTTTTATTAATGACTGGTCTGAATGAAAGGGAATAAAGATTTGCTTTGGTTATCAGCCACATGGAACAGAAGTTCACATGATGATTAGTATAATGAAGTTTAAATCAGTGACCAGATTGAAATATTCCTATTGACGATAAAATTGTCGCCTTCTAATCAGAGTACATTTCTCCTTTTCAGTTTTTTGTCTTGAGTGAGTTGTACTTCTGAACAGATCCAGCCAACTAGGCCTTTATGTATAAACTTTGGTTTATTGCTGATATTCTCTGCAGAAATGCCAGTGTGAACTTCTACCAAAGAATTTAATGACTCTTTCAAGAAAATCAAATAGAGAGGGCAAATGCTCAATTTAAAATATAAGACAGCAGTTGCCACATTGTTCTAAACCTGTTTTTTTGCATACTCAAGATAATTTTATGAATTATCTCACATAGGCAAAATACTTTTAGTTTTCTGAGTTTCAGCCACAAACTGTGTCTTAGTGTGACAGTTCCTGCCCTTCAGTAAAGCCTAAATTTTCAGCCCTATGTATTTTTGAAAGTAATTGCCAGATTCATTATTTAAAGTTCTAATATCTGTTTGATTGCTGTCATAAATTGATCATTTGTAAAAAAAATGTATACAGAATCCCATAAAGCTGGCTTGATACACCGAAGCTGTTGCTGAGTTGTTGTGCTGTTAGACTGCAGAAAAACATACATAACAAAATGGCACATGCTTTGCAGATAAATGCCTGCTTTGCACATGGTAAGTACCTTTGCAGGGTCAAAAGCAAAAAAAACAAACACCTGGTAGTGCTTCAGCATCAAAAGCTAGTGGATGCTCCCTGACTGCTGATAATTTCAAAGACAGATTGGACTTTGCCTGGCAGCTTTTATCAATGAAAGAAAATTTTTGAGGTGTCCTATTCCAAAGTATTTTCATAGAGTCATAGAATATTTCAGTGAAGAACTTTTTTCTAAATCTATCCTGGTGCAATTTGGTATGGAACTAAATGTAGGCAAGGTAATTTTAATCGTAAGGTCAGTATGCTGAAAATATCATTTATATTTCAGGTACCTGTCTGCGAACGAGTATGTAAACCATTATGTGAAAGTAATCTGGTCTTTGAGAAAAAGTGCTGTCAAGAAATTTGCTTCCAAAACTAGAAGTAATATCAAAGGTAAGTTATACCAGTTCCCTTTGCTACAGATGGGACTGGGTCAAACGTTTTTCTTGCCTTTTTCTCTTTGTCAGGAGGAACTGAAACATATGCAGGCAATATATTAAATTTGGGATTAGAAGAAATATCCCTAAAGCAACTTTGAAGCACTTTGCAACTAATGAAGGGACTCATAAGGACTGTACCTTAGCGGCCTACTGACTTTTAAACAAAGCAGACAATGGGACGCATTGTAACTTCTCCTCACATGAACATCTCCCTCTTTTATAAGATAATTGCTGTTGGGGAAGACTCTAGCTCATTAGGGGACATACAGAGAAGAGAAAGAAATTAAGATCCTAGCAATAGAAAGTAGTTCCTTGGTCTCTGATGGAAATCATGGCTTTAGAGAAGTTCCTGTAGCAAGTATACTTAGATTTGTACTCTAGAAACCTGGGTTAAAGGTAAGTTTTGCTGCAGTTTCTGTAAAAATCTGCCTTGCTAAAGATACCTATGGCATCTTTAAATTATCTTTTCCACATATCTACAGCAGATGCTTTTCACTTCCCAGCCTACCTTTTTGTTACGAACTACATTTCTTTAGCAATGCATTTCCCACTGCATAAAGGAAGATGCGGAGTGTAATGGAGCAGGAGAAGAGCTATGAATTTGGATATACAGTAGAAGGTATAGTCTTGTGCTGAGACTTGTAGGGAGGGCTTATATCTGCTCTGATTTAATCTTTATTCCTGAGTAAATATTCAAACCTACCTAAACAAAGTTGATATAGTTTAAGAATCCAGGAAAATCTGAATGAGGAATAGCCCTACTCTGAAACACACATAAGAAACGTTCAGAGCACTAGCTCTGCAGGTGAGACAGCTTAGCTTTGTATGCTCTTTAATTCGGAAAAAAAAATCAAAACAAGTTGTGCAGGCATCCAAAACCAGGCTAGAACTGGGGATCATTCCACATTGTAGGACCACTTGCCAGCGTTGCATTTGGTCTGATGTAGATTGAATTGATTATAGTTATGGAGCCAAAAGTGCAAATCTGTTTGTAGCCTGTTTCATAGTGTGAGGTCACTAATGAAGAATTTCAGAATCTTTATGGAAAAAATAATTTAAATATTTAATTATAATTTACATTTGCAGATGTCTGAATGCCCGAGCTTACTCCTTGGCATTTATATATGACAGTATTTTTGCACTGTTTACAAATTCTCTCAAACAAGGTACCTTTAAGGTGAGACATTTTGTTTGCATTCAGTATTTACTAAGGAATTTCCCAAATTTTTCCATTTGTCAGAAACTTAGCAGTGTTACTTTATTTTTGTTTAGTTTTAAGTTTAACACACTTGATGTTTTCAGAAGTATTTTAAAACTGGTTTGGTACCCAAGCTGCCGTGCAGATAAATCTGTAGTTGCAGTGCATGGGTCATAGCATTTTTCTTGAACCATAAAAATGGGATTTTAACCAAGAGTGCTAAACATCACAAGCCATTTATTCTGTGTTCACAGCACAGTTGAAAGAAACGTGACTATGCTACCTAATAACCAAATGCCAGAGAGCAAGATTTATTCTAGACTGCTGACAATAGAATCATGGCTTGATTATGCTGCTTTTAAAAGCCGTTAAAGCATTTTTGAGGAAGAAAAAGGAGAAGGGCTATGTCATAATATGTCTTGAATTTCAACATGCAAACACTATTAATATCACACTACAAGAAAGAATCATTACATCCAGGTTTGCTGATAGACTTTATATTTTCATTCAAAGGCTTTTCAAGCTTGACTTCTGCACTGTCCTGTTTAAACAGGCATCTGTATTTCTACTGTCCAAATGCTACATGTTCATTTTGTTACTAAAAAGGTGCAGTGACATTGAGATTAGATGCTTACTAGAGGAAGACAATGTGGTTTAAGGACGGTGGCTGCTTGCCTCTGACTGTTACAGACACCAAGATCATCCTGCCTTACCCTGTAGTCTGCTAATAATGTATATCTAGATGCTCTGACAGTGCTGTCGCAAGATCAGAGTCAGGTGTATCTATACCTACACATGCTACATTAGCTTTGGAAGCAGCTTGTGGCTAGTCTCTGCATTGTATTGTACATTGTGTTGGGCACTGCAGATGAAGATGACTCAGGGATCAAGCCTACTTTCCCTTCGGCTGGGTTTTACAAAGGGCAGGACAGATCTTGTCCATGCAGTGTGGTGGTGAGAGTAGAATAGCACTAAAACCCAACATTTGTTAAGTGTTGCACTGGGAGTGCCTGTCATTGAAACCTTGCTTAATCAGCAGAGCTACTTTCGTGCCTTACCTGCCCATGTTTCTTTGCTCTCCAAAGCATTAATAGAGTAGTCATTGATAACGCTAATTGCAGCTGTAGGAAAAGCCTGGCTGTGGCAGATTCAGACCCGGAATTAATAGGTGAAGTTTCCAATGACTGGAAAAAAAGAAATATAAGCCCCATTTTCAAAAAGGGAAAAAGGGATGACCTGGGGAATTATAGACCAGTCAGTCTCACCTCTGTGCCTGGCAAAATCTTGGAGAAGATTCTCCAAGAAGACACGCTAAGGGACATGAAAATCAAGGTGGTTAGTGACAGCCAGCATGGCTTCACTCAGGGGAAATCCTGCCTGACCAATTTAGTGGCCTTCTATGATGGGGCTATGGAACCGATAGAGCAGTTGATATCATCTGCCTGGACTTGTGCAAAGCATTTGATACTGTCCCGCACAACATTCTTGTCTCTAAGTTGGAAAGACATCAATATGACAGGTGGACCACTCAGTGGATAAAGAACTGGCTAGAAGGCTGCACACAAAGAGTTGTGGTCAATGGCTCAATGTCCAGCTGAAGATCAGTAAGGAGTGGTGTCTCTCAGGGATCGGTGTTGGGACCTGTTTTTTTCCACATCTTTGTTGGTGACATGGACAGTGGAATTGAGTGAGCCCTCAGTAAGTTTGCCGATGACACCAAGCTCTGTGGTTCGGTTGATAAGTTGGAGGGAAGGAATGCCATCCAGAGGGAACTGGACACTCTTGTAAGCTGGGCTGATGCTAACCTGATTAAATTTAATCACACCAAGTGCAAAGTCTTACGGTTGGCTTGGAGCAATCCCAGGCAGAGCAATCCTAGGCAGTGCTACAGGTTGGGCAGAGAAGAGATTCAGAGCAGCCCTGAGGGGAAGGACTTGGGGGTGTTGGTTGATGGAAAACTGAATGTGAGCCAACAGTGTGCGCTTGCAGCTCAGAAAGCCAGCCCTATCCTGGTTGCATCAAAAGGAGCGTGACTACCAGGTCTATTGAGGTGATCCTGCCTTTCTACTCTGCTCTTGTGAGGCCTCACTTGGAGTATTGTGTACAGTGCTGCTGTCCTCAACATAAAAAGGACATGGAACTGTTGGAACAAGTCCAGAGGAGGGTCACGAGAATGATCAGGGGACTGGAGCACCTCCCCTATGAAGATAGGATGAGAAAGTTGGGGCTGTTCAGCCTGGAGAAGA